>JAQFZU010000324.1:0-31321 GCA_034696185.1 Henia vesuviana | reverse complement strand
TCGGTACCGTGTAAACACGAATGAAACCCCGTACATTATCTTTGTCCTACAAGTCTTGTTTGTGCCGTTGTGTACGTGGTGTGGAAGCAGAGAAGAGACTTTCAAAAATTTTATTCCGTAACCACCTCTAAAATTATTCCGACGTTGCTCCTACGGTTCTGTAAGTATTATCCACAATTCTTGAATTTTTTTAATATTACTAGTTAAAAAATTTATTTATATTGGAAGTGAAAAATTTGTGGAAAATTTCGAAGGTGATTTTGGAAATGCGGCCATCTTTACACTTTCAGTTTCAACATATTTCTTTTGGAATAATTTAAAGGAATTTATTAAATTTTTTAGCAAACAATGATTAAATGGGATTAGTTTTTTTAAGTTTAATTTTTATAATTAGTTAGATAATTACAATAATAAGCAAATTTCATTCGAAATTCCCTTCGAAACGAACAATATGTCAATGGCGGCTGTTCCTTTTGTGCGTAACCACGAGGCAGGTTTACTTAGAATTAAGTTACTTTTATCGTTTATTGCAGAATGGGTACCAGAGTTTATGTAGGGCGTTTGAACTATGACGTTCGTGAACGAGATCTTGAGAAATTCTTCAAAGGATACGGAAGAATTCGAGAAATCCTCCTTAAAAATGGGTTTGGATTTGTGGTAAGTTGGAATAAAATTAAAATAAATAAATAAATAAAATAATGATGAACTAATCTTTCGGGTCTTAAAAGTTATGCAGAAAACATTATCCCAAAATCTCCTGATAATTTATTTATCTATTTTAAAAATAAATTTTAAATTTCAAAATTAAACTGATAAATTTTTATTTTTTATAGGAATTTGACGATTATAGAGATGCTGACGACGCAGTCTATGAATTAAATGGAAAAGAATTACTTGGCGAAAGGTATTAAAAAATTAAAATTTAAAAATTTAGTTAAAATGTTAATGATGAACGAATCTTTCGGGTCTTAAAAACCTTGAAGAAAATAACCCAACGTGTTCTGAAATTAAATAAAATTATCGCGACCTTCAAAATCGACTCGATCCAATGTTATCTTAACGATAGTTTTGAGTCCAAACATTAATTATTTATCTTTTCCAGAGTTTCAGTTGAACATGCACGAGGGACTCCTCATGGAAGTGATTTGTGGCGAGGAAGAAGTCGGGGCCCACGAGCCCCGCCGCGAAGGCGAAATGGCGGTCGGGATAAGTAAGTGTAAATCAGAATTTTAAAAAGATAAAATTTTAATTTGTTTTTGCATATTTAGCTCGAGGTATGGACCACCAACGAGGACCGAATACAGATTGATTGTGGAGAATTTGTCGAGTCGAGTGAGCTGGCAGGTAAACTGGGTTAGCCATTAAGCCACAACATTTTTTGATACAATGTTTATATACATATTTACATAAATTTTTTTTTAATTTATGCTAAATTAAAATTGACAAACCTCCGCTCCGGCATGGGGACAGTTCTTGAGCAATGTGTGACTGGTGCTGCGCTTTAAATGGAAAACTCGAAAACCATTTTAATAATAGGTGTTTAATGACGTCACCAGATCATGCATTGAGGGACTATTCTACAGGAACGTACGTTTTATTAGCCCTTGAAAAAAAATAATAAAATAAAAATGCATAACCAAATACCGAATACAAGTGATGTATGTATTTTTAACCCGTCTAGTGCATGCATAATACTTGAATTTTTTTTAAATTTTATTTTTTATTTCTATGGTAGAACTGACCCCATGTTTTGTTTTTGCGTATGATGTTGTGTTACATGTAATGTTTCTTTCTAAGACCCCCTAAGTTGGCTATCATCGCGGAGTATGAGGTTGATGTGAGCGAATTCACCTTCCTAGTAGAGGGAGAGCGTGTGAGGCGTTGCCTGACCTACCCCACACAGTGTGGTTTGAGGGCGATGTCGATAAAAGGGCGAAGTGATGAGTTAAGATGCATTCTACTACCAACCACTACCGATCAATCAATCAAAATCGTAAGGCACCAATTCGGGTTCGAATCCACCACGATGTGGTTGTGGCGCCACAGTCAGGCATTCAGTGAATCGGTCGGTCGGTCCGTCCATCCACCACACAAACACGCAATAAAAAGCTCGGTTTGGCTTTGGCCGTGGCCCAAATGGCAGAAGTTTTCATCCCCACAATGCTGATGCCCGGGACGAAAGGGGAAGCCACGTGTGGTCTCTGGTCATGGCTTCCCCACCCAAAACCGACACGCGATGATCGAAATCGAAAAATTGAGTGCGGTTGGTCTGGTCCAGGTCTGGCTACAACCGAAATCTGATGTCAGGGTTTAGGAGAGGCCACCTTCGTCCCGCTACCCTCTCTGTCTCGGGGTTCATTCAGATGTATTGTCGTGCATAAAAAGCTTACTTTAAAAGGTAATTTTTTGTGCGATTATGAAAACGCCTTTTATTTTGTCTATATTAAATGTTCGTGTTTTTTTTTAAATAAAAAAAAATTAAAAATATACAAATGACGCTAAATGCTTGAGACTGAACGATACGCCAATCGAGGATGTACGGAGGAGGATTATGGCCTCAACACGTGTGGACAATGAAATATTTTTTTAATTTTAATTTTATTGTTTATAATGTATTGTTGTTTATTTTTATTTTGGTGGGAAATTTTGAGATGGAATTGTATTGAAAGGACAATTTGAAGCCGGGGCTTTGTGGTCTGGGCCAAATGAACGGTTGATTCGTACGTGTTGCGATTGTTATTTAATTTTCATTTTTTTTAATACATTAAGGATTTGAAAGACTATATGAGGCAAGCTGGTGAAGTTACGTATGCAGATGCTCACAAACAACATCGCAACGAAGGGTGCGTTATGTTAAATTGATTAGTTTTATATTTTTATTTAAAAAAAATTATTTCAGTGTTGTTGAATTTGCGACTTACGCCGATATGAAGAATGCAATAGAGAAGTTAAACGATACCGAATTGAATGGTCGACGAGTGAGATTGATCGAAGACAAATCGCACAGACGTCGCAGGTATGAAATGTGTTTTTTGATTGTAATTTAATTCGTTCGCGAACGAAAAAGAACTTTCTCAATTGACGAGTGCAGTGGGTCCGTTTCCAGGTCGAGGTCGAGATCGCGTTCAGGAAGTCACAGCAAATCCCGAAGCAGGAGTCATTCTCGATCGCGATCTCGCTCAAAGTCTCGTTCCAAGTCAACTTCCCGGTCGAGGTCCAGGTCTCGTTCCAAGTCCAAGTCCAAGTCGAGGTCACGAAGCAACTCGCACGATCGAAGCAAATCGCGCTCGCCCAGTCGAAGCAAGAGCAAGGAGAAGAGCAAATCCAAGTCCCGGTCGCATTCTCGCTCCAAGTCTCCAGAGAAAGATGGCGACAGATCCCCCGAGAAGAATAGCAAAGACGAATGAGCGAGTGTTGGTCGCTTTTCATCGTTTTCATAATCTTCGTATCAAAAGGGCTAAAAATTTGTGTAACCACTTCATTATTTTAGTTTGTCGTGGTGCCATTACACATTGATCTATTTGAAATTAACACTTGTCATTAGTTTAGTGTAATGTCACTTTGCTGATCGAATTGTATCACTACTCTGTAATCAGAAGTTTTTAAGAATTTTTCTTTTCTTTCATCTTGTATACTATTCATGCTATAAGAAACAATTCCCTTGTATTTCAAAACTATGCATACCGATTGTTACGTGAATTTTTGTTTTTATTTGCAGTTCTGTAATTTGACTCCACAAGGTGGTTATTATAATAAAGTAATCAAAAAATGTACCTCTTTGAATTTAGTTTTTTTTTAATTGTAATAATGCACGTTAAGCTTAATATTGCAAAAAGATGCCTCCTTTCTTTTTGCAATGTGCTGAATGAACATTTTTTTTGTTTTTAATATTTAAAAAATGAAAAATAAAAATTATAACGATATATCCCTGATCAATATGAATTGAAATATAATTTGTTTTAACTATTTTTTTAGCTACCATTTTACATATGAACAAAACATAAATTTATACAAACTGAGTATAATATCTAAAATCACAGCACCAATATTCAGTGGTTATTGTGTACAACCTGCACATTTGTTTGTTTTTTTTTTTGTTTATACAATCACAACAGAATTACATCATAACACCATTAAAAAATTGTAACAAAGTATACATTGGTGGCCGAAAGTTAAAAATAATGACAGTTAATAACAAAAGACTTGATATTATTATTTTTTGATCAGATATACATCAGATTATGAAAAAGTTTTGGAATTATACATTAGAGAAGAAGAGATTAAGAGAGCAACATTACTAATTATCATTATTAATTATAATCTCATTATATTCATAATAAAACGTAATTCGTTAAAAAGCAAACACGACTAAAAAACAACCTTTTAATTGGTTTTTTTTTTTTTTAAATCTAAGTGTCCGCTCATTAAACCACAAATATTGCACTTGAGCAGGAACATGAAACGAATTAAAGCAGCCCCTTTTTATAAATAAAACTTAACATTTTGAGTCTTTCAACAGTAAATTAATTTTCTTTAATCTCGGGCAGTTTCACCAGTTACTAAAAATAATACTGCATCAATATTTAAATCTTGTCGCCTTTTGACAAATTTTTGTCAAAGCACGTAATCTTCAGTTTTGCTAAGCTAGTATATATGTATTTATATATATATATAATGTTTTGAAATTAAATAATTATTTTGTTTCTTTACTGTCTCCTAAAGATCAACCTTGCTATAAATGAGCTAATTCAATGTGTAGCAAACTGAAATCACCATAAACACGGTATTAATTGTAACACTAGTACAATTCAGCTAAAGCATGGCACCTGAGGCTTTTAAATGTGAAATGAAAAATGGCATGGCACTAAATATATTAATTTCTGAAAGAGAATTGCGATGAACATGGATTTTTTGTTACACATTATCAGAGGCAAGGACAATGATGAAATAAGGAGCAGTTATCCAAAAAAAATGTTAGCTTCATTTCAAAAAATCTTTTTGATTCGCTTTTCTTCATGTTGGACATAAAACTAAATAAAATAAATTTTTAAAATTAAAAATTAAATAAATAAAAAACAGTTAAATGAACCTTTCAAAATGTAATCTGTCAGTAAAGTTGGAACTGTAGGGCTATCCTCATTAATGGCCTGCAAAACTGTAATAAATAAATCAATAAATTATTTAATTAAAATTTTTAAAAAAATTTAAATTTACTTTTAATTAATATTTGTAACGTTTGATTCGAAGGTGGCCCTAATCCAGTGTGATAAGGAATAACAGTAGTCAAATACTAGAAAATAAAAAAACAAATAAATCGCAAAAATTAAATAAAAATAAATAAAAATCCTACTTTTGGTTCTGTTCCATTGGGCCCCGAAACTCTTCCTTTACGTTTCTTTTCCAAATTATACTGACGTCTTTTATTTTGCACACTAAGCAGCAGAGAAATGAACGTGTTCTTCAACTCTTTTTCGTATTCCAATTCGTCTCTTAACGCTAACTCTTGAATTAATGTCTCGGAATAATCTTTGATCATACTTTCCAACTCGACATATAATTCGTTCAGCTGTACTAATGATAATGTCTTCAATTCTATTACAATCAATTAAAATAAATTTTTTTTTAAATTAAAAAATCATAAAAAGTTAACAAAATATTTACTTTCTTCATACATCGGTGACGAAATGGCTGCTTTACCCTTAAGTTCCAGTGGATCCGTTGACAAGGTTGGTGAACAATCCAAATCGGGCGCATCCGCTGTTGAAGGCGTATCCTGTTGCTGCAATGACAAGAATTAAAAAAATTACCACAATTTTCAGGTTCATTACACTTTCGATTAACCTGCATAATCTCGTCTATCTCTTCCAAAACTTCCTCCGCAGTGAACATTGGCTCCTGCTGCAAACTGGAGATAATCAATGAATGCAAGTCTAAATCCTTCGCCACGTCCTCATCTTCGTCGTCGTAATCTAAATCGTCGCTCGATTCTCGCTCCTGTGGAAAAACATATTTTAAGAAATTTGAATTTATAATCAAATTCATATTCTGTAATATAACATCGACTTACCCTTTTATCGTTTAAATTAAGTGTGGGCATGTGAAGTTTCCTCGCGTACGACTTGGACCAATCTATTGGTAAAATATTGCCGAAATTACCGGTTATCGTCCACCACATCCTGCAAAAATATCATAACAAAGTCATCATTATGTCTTTGGCTAATTAATTAAACGATAATTTCATTCGCACGCAAACAACACCACCCTAAGTGTTTTTAATTATATTTATTACTCGCAAATTTTGCACATGTGCATTAAATTTAAAGATAGAACACGATAACATTTTTATCAAAACACTATTCCTGCAAATCGTTGCTTAGAAATTTCGACAAATATCCTTTTTAATCAACTAAACAAATGCCTAAACTAATCTAATCGCGCCAAAATAAACAATAAAACAAACAAAAACTTTTAACTCGCCAAACCAAATCACCCGTTTCCTCTCGTTACCTTTAACAAACCTTAATTTAATTACACATAAACACCGATATTAAAACTACAACTTTATTTTTACTTTTCGCTCAACTTTCTCATCGAAAATCTTCTCACGTAACAGGAAAATAAAAAAAAAAACCGAGACGAGTCGAAAACCTCAATTCCCCCATCCACCATATCAAAAAAACAAGTTCAAAAATAAATTTCATTTCCCCACACATTTTTTAATTTTATTTTTATTTCCCAACAGTAATATCCATAATGGACACTTTATATTTAATCCTAATGCATAATAAACGACCATAACCTTGGTCCGCCGTTCCCAATTAAAATCCAATATGGATGCCTTGACAACACAAGTTTACCACTTGTTTCCATAGCAGCCACAAAACTTAGCTCAAATAAAGCGAATTTACTGCAGACGGATGAAGGAAAAACCCTTTTTGGCTCCACTTTGTCTGCACAGCCATTGATAAAATCATTAATCATCTACAAACCTAAATGACTAATAACCTTCATAAACCATAAAAAAATATTTAAAAAAAATTACATGGATCAATGGATGACATTTGAAAAACGAATTTATTTCATCGATCAAATCTAAAATTAATTTCCGATCAAAAGACAGAAAGTTCTCGGTCCAATAAATAAGAGATTGAAAGGTACAATGCGCAATATCTCGTCTCACGATTGATTTTGCAAGTAATGGTAGTAAAAGAGGTCTAAATACTAAACTTATTGATTCGCTGTGCATTTTTGTTGATATCTACAATTTTCGTTTCTACTTTTAATTCGAGTTCAATGAAACTAAACACGCAACCGATAAATTTATTAACTCGCATGAATTTCATCGTGAATCCCAAACCCAGAATATGGCAACTTATGAATCATGACACGAGTTTCTAATCTCGTTACAAGTTGCCCTAAATTTTTAAATGCAACTTGGAGCTGCCAATTATTCGCTAATGCATCAAACAGGCGCCATATTGTCACTTAGGGTCAGTTTCGAGATGCTGCTTTGAGTCACTCTGTGACTCAATCGTCTGGTGGGATTTTAAATAAATTTATTGTATCTCATATTACATAATAATTAAAAACTTGAATTAAAAAGGATTAAAAATGGCTTATAAATAAAAATTGGCATTTTTAAACCATCATTTGCAATGCTAAATTCTCATTGGCAATGGCAATGGAAAAAATTTAAGCAAAGATTTATAAAAAAAAATTTATTAATAAATCTGGAATTTTTTTAAAGTTAAAATGCATGATTGAGAGATCGTAAAAGTTTTTAAAACAGTTGTGTGGATGTATTAAGGGGCCCATTGAAGGGGAAAATTAATTAAATTTAATTTGGTAAAATATTCCCAGGATGGGACAATTTAGTCATTTAGGGTGGAAATGTTATCTTTGAGTTTATGTATTCTTAGAATTAAAACAGGCCTAAAAATTTAAAAAAATATTAATACTGCAATTTTTATATGAAAAAGAAATATTTTGTCAAGTTTCCAAGGTCGGATTATGTTTTTTTTACTTTTTTTTATAAATGATTTAGTTTATGCTCTTTCTCTATTGATTCCATATTAGAGCTAAGGTTTTTTTTGGCAGCCTAAAAATCCACGATAAAACGTGCCAACTTAAATAAATATTTTCATTTTATATTTACAAAGAATTTTAGAGCAACAAAATGTTTAAAAAATTAAACAATGACCTAAAATCGGGCTTTTGGGTCAAATTTCCTACCAACTTAAATGAATTTCAAATCAAATGTAATTTATCAATATTTTCCAATATTAATTTCCCTTAATTCTACGCTCGAAATTTAAATTTTTTCTCACATAACGTATAATTTCAATTTCCTCAAACAGTTGTTGTTTTGAATATTAAAATGACGACGACGATTTATTCAAGGCTCGACCTTGTCTATGATATCGTTGTTTATTTATCATTACAATCCGTAGTAAAATTTCTCACATTATCGTAACCCGTTAATTTAACGTTTCAAAAATACTACAATTGCGTTGTGTTGGGCGTTTAAAAAAAAATCCGCCTACAAATGACGTTTTGAAGTATAAATTAAAGGAAAATAGTAACTCACTGGCATTCGTTCATGATTTCTTCCTGAGTTCTCACTTGAACCGGTGCGAATTTTTCCACTTTTTCATCGTAGTTGCAAAAACACTTGGTTATTTTCTCATCGAAGGTATTGACAAGATCCTCCAGAGATCCCGAGAAGGTTTCGCTGAAATTGTCCGCGAATGAATTGTCGTTGTACTCGGCTGGAATCTTTGAGTCCTTGTTGGAATTTTCAACGTCTTCTGAACTCTGAAAATCATTGAAATCGACCCATTCTTCGCTCTCGAATTTCGCTAACGGAGCCTCGACTTTCCAACAGTCAGCCATTTTTTCCCTCATCGTGCCTTGACTCGAGTCGGGTCGGCTCTGCTGCACTGCAGTCACGCGCATTCGAGAAATGCCCGAGATTCGTGCGTTATACAATCGATTTGGGCCCTTGCTCGGCCGCTCGTATTTGACGCTTTTTCAGCGAATAGACGAATTAAGGGGTGGGGCTTTTGCTCCGAAGATCGAATTTACCTGGATATTTAAAGCGAATAAAATTTTTATTTCATGTTTAAAAAAAATAACAAAATGAATAAATTTAGAAAATTCAAATTTTATTTTTATTGCAAATAATATTTTGTTTGTAAAATTTATGGTGATGCATTTTTATGAGTATCTGGGCTCTTAATTTAAGCATTGCAAGAGATAAACAAGTAGAAATGGGGTCTTTGCTTACCAATATAACCAGCAACTGAGGTCATTGGCCAGCAGTCACCTGCTTGAAAAGGTTAAAATACAAATCAATGAAATTATAATATTGTAAGCTTCCTTACTAAAAGTAGTATTTTTTGTAAACATTTCATTGTCTCTTAAATCTATTAAACATTAAATTCAAATATAAAATTTCCATTTATTCTAATATCCATTAACATGTGTAAGCGGTATTCATGAGTGTGTCTCCTCTTGTAGTCGCGGAAGGAAAGTGCAGCTTGAGTATGCAGTATATTCAAATAATACTCTTTCATTGCCAGGCATTTGCAATGTAATCAGCAAAAATGCGTATATTTTATTTAAACCTGAATTGAATGCGTATCCGCATTCAAATAGCCTTGTAACTGATGCTTTTCAAACAGATAACAAAAATCAAATTTTAATGTAAATCAATATTTATTTCCATATATTTTATAGCTTGTGTTTACAATAAAAATAAATTAAAATTTTTTTAAAATGATAAACAGAAAAACTCATCTGTCCTTAAAGCTTATGGGCTCGTAAAACTAAACAAAGTTTAAAATATCACTAACATCATCAACATCTGCCCGCAGAATCTCGAGCAATGAAAAGCGGTTGTTTGGAAAATAATGTAAAAGTCAACGACAGATGGCGAATGCGGGTGGTTCGGATTTGGTATAGAAATAACGCTTTGTTTTGTTTGTTGTTACTATATTTAGAATAAGAAGAAAAGACTGGATAATGTCGAGTTCGTATAGGAAATTTTTACGATTACTTGATAAATGGCCAGTTGATCCGACCAAATCTGGACGTGATCTCGGCGAACATATTCGAGTGCGAATTGCACAGGGTTTTCGACAGGGCGAAACCTCGGTCGTGAATGAAGAGGAATGTGAGAAAATCTACTCGAGTTTAAATCGTATTGCATCAAATTACTATGGAAATAAGTACAAACGGAGGTTCGAATCGTCTTCTACTGGAATGAGTGCCGAAGAGTGTAGGAAAGTGATATCTAATGAAAATCTGAAAGAAATGGAAAAAGTTTACGCTTCTTATTTGGACAAAATGAAAATATTTTTTTTACGTGACCAAAAATAATATTAAACAATAATTATGGATGTGATGCTAATAAATTCAATAAATTCGTAATTGTTATTGTATTATTTTGTATTACAGTTATTTAATTTGGTTATGAGGTTCGGTAATTGGCCGTCAGAGTGCATTTGTAGTATTTTTGTAGTATTTAGAAATAAAATTGTAGAAATTTGAATTAAAATGTCAATTTAATCGGTTGATTGAAGAAATTAAATACCTGATATTTTTCTGTGCTTTAAGTTAAAGGATGTTTACTTTTCCTTAATTTTGTGAAGTACTTTGATTGGTCAATGATGACATCATCCATCCTAAGCTATTTTTGGTGTTCAGAGTGTGCGTAATTGGCAAACTGCGCTTGCGTTGATAAAATGTCCGCCATTGTGCCGTCGTTGTATATTTACGATTTTTTTACGGAAACAAACTCGCTTTATGGCTGATATCTGGCTCGATTTTAACGGTTTCGATTCGATTCGTATCGCGCACTTTGCAATTATTCCGACATGTCTTATTCCAATACGACCTTGGTTAACGTCTGCACAAAAAGTTCATTGGCGGCTTTTCACAATTTGAACTTTGGTAGGTAAAAGAAATTGGTGAAGAAAAAATGATAATGATTTAAATACAAATACACAAATCCTACTCTTAAATTATCTCCTACATCGAATTTTACTCACGATTAAATGAACCCGAATCAAAAAGTATTTTAAATTCGATTTAAAAAAAAATTATTTTCAATTGAATTAACCAATTAAATTAACATTGGGTTAAACAAAATTGGATTATAAAAATTCGATGAAAATTTATTTGAATGTATTTATTGCATTTAATTTAATTTTTTTTTTAAAAGTAGGATTTTCCAAAATAAAAGATAAAATGAAAAACGTACTTTAAACCCACTTATAAAATTGATATTTTAAAAAAAAAATTAAAAAAAAAAATTTAATAATTTTTTTAAAAATTTTATTAAGGTTGAAGGTAATTTGCGAGAAGAAAGAAGAAGAATAAAAAGTGGAAAAAAATGGGCGCATTTTTGGACAAGCCGAAAACTGAAAAGTACAATGAACAAGGCTGGGGCAATGGACTCAAGTATTCACTGAGTAGCATGCAAGGATGGCGTATCGAAATGGAGGACGCCCACTGTGCCGTGCTTGGTTTACCTCAAGGACTAGAAGATTGGTCGTTTTTTGCCGTATTCGATGGACATGCCGGGGCTCGAGTTTCCGCTCACTGCGCCGAGAATCTCCTCGACTCGATCACACAGAACGAGGAATTTTGCAAAAGTGCGAACAGTTGTGACTTATCGAGCAACGGTCAAACGAGCGTGGACAATGTGAAAATGGGCATTCGTGACGGTTTTTTGCGCCTGGACGAGAAAATGCGCTCGTTGATCAGTGGTGAAGACAAGAGCGGATCGACGGCCGTTTGTTGTATGATTTCTTCTCATTACATTTTCATCGCCAACTGCGGGGATTCGAGAGCAGTGTTGTCGAGGGACAAAAAAGTCATGTTTAGTACCTTCGATCATAAGCCTATTAATCCAGTCGAAAAGGAACGTATTCAGAATGCTGGTGGTAGCGTTATGATTCAACGCGTGAATGGTTCTTTGGCCGTTTCGCGCGCTTTGGGTGATTTCGAGTACAAACAAGTCGAAGGCAAAGGACCTTGTGAACAGTTAGTATCTCCGGAGCCCGAAATTTTCGTCGAGAAAAGGGATAATGAATTCGATGAATTTTTAATTCTGGCCTGCGATGGCGTGTGGGATGTCATGTCCAATGAGGAATTGTGTGATTTTGTTAGGTCGAGACTTTTTGTTTGTGATAACTTGACCACCATATGCAACGAAGTGATAGATACTTGTCTCTATAAGGTATTTATTTATATTTTCAAAGTTATTTTATGCGTTTTAAGCTTTTGTTTTTGTATAGGGAAGTAGAGATAACATGAGTATTGTACTAGTCACCTTTCCTGGAGCACCGAAAGTTTCAGAAGAGGCGGTTAGAAATGAGAAGGAGTTAGAAAATCTTTTGGAAAAGAAAATAACTGGTAATTTTTTTAAATTTTGATTTTTTTTTTAAGTTTAAATTTTTTTTTTTAATTATGTAGGAATTTTGGAAGTAGGAGATCAAGTAGAGTTACTTCATGTTATGCAGATTTTGTCTGAAGAAGAAATACCAAATCTTCCTCCTGGTGGTGGATTGAGTGCCAAGTATTATTATTTACATGAAATTGAAATTGAAATTATTTAATTATTTTAATTTTATTTAACAGGAGAGGTTTTATTGAGTCAGTCTATGAAAAATTACGACCAAAAACAGCTGACAATGTAAGTTAATTGAAAAATTAATATTAAAAATTTTTTTTTAAATAATTTTCTTTTTATAAAGGAAAATGGACATACAAGCAGTTGGTAGCAGATTTTTTTGGTGGCATTTTTTGGGGATAACGTCATTTTCGCGTTATTTGTGCGTTAGTATAATACGAAATTCGTAGGACTATTATACATACAATCAAGTGCTACATTTTTTAATGTTTATAAAAAAAAAATATAATTAGGTAACCATTTTTTTTGTTTATTTTTTTTTTTAATTTTTAAAAATAATAATAATTGTAATATTATATGTGTGGTTCCTGGAGTTTAATTGTAATTTCACAAAAAAATTAATCAGCTCTCTTCCTCCGGAATACGAAACTGCATTTAGTTGAGAGCATTAGGCTTAAAAAGGGTTGTATGTTCTAAAAATGATTTTTTTGTTTCTTATTGCTTATTTACAAAGAAAATAATTGTAGTTATTAATAGATAAATAATAACGGATTTAAAATAAAAAAAAGACACAATGGAAAAATGTTTTATTTGTATATACACAAGACCTGCTTTATTGGTGGATCTGTGTCTGTAAAAATAAAAAATTAATAATTTGATCATTTATGTTTAGACGGAATTGTTGTTGTAAAAGAATTGAAAATTGGGTATATATAAGAAACTGCCTGCACCGTTAGTTTTATCCCAGTGTTAATATCAATAAAATATCAAAATTGTGTATTTGGATTTTATTTTTCATTTTTAAAATTTTTTTTTTAAATGCAATTTTTTTAAACAGTAGATGCAAATTTCTCTTTATATTTGGATGTTTGTGCTGTCAGAAGCGAAGTGTAATATAAGTTTTAGATATCAGGTTTTTATAAATGTTTTATAGTAGCTTTGTGGGGTTGTTTAAAATATTAATGCTGCTGAAATTCTTTTATGCTTCAATGTTCATAAGTAGTTTGAGATATAAAAATTTGCATTTAAATAAATTCCGTTTTACTCATAGAAAATTAAATGAACTAAAATAAAAATAAATAAGCTTTTATAAATATATATATATTTGCAGCTAACATTTTTTTTAGTTGAAAGTTGTAATAAAATATAAAAAAAACAAAATTTGAAAAGATTATTAAGTGTATGACTCAAAAATGATATTATCGCTTTAAATAAATTTAAAAATAATAAAACATCAAAAAAAAAAAAAAATCAGTCGTCCATATTTATATTTTATATTTAAAATCAAAATTTAATTATTTTTTGTACAAATGCAATATTTTGCTGAAAACTATACAAGCACACATGAAACAATAGTAAAATCATTGACGTTATATTTGCAAACAATAACGATGAATGATGGAAGATCCCAGTTGTGAAGGGATGAGGTGTAAAATAATTAAAATCACAGAAATTTTACACCATTTATTTTTTTTTTTTTAAAAATCGAAATTAAATTATAAAATTTAAAAAACAAATTTAAATAATAACTCGTGCATATTTCCATCTTCATTTAGTTGCAATTTTGCAAAATGTAGCACCTTAAAAAATTCGATTTGATTTATACTGATAATGTTAAGGCAACTTGTGATTATTTTCTAAAATGAATAAATTTTTTCTTTTTACATTTACAATTTTATCAATTTTCATTTTCCAGAATAAAAAAAAAAAAAACAATTCAACATGATTAATAAATTTCAATTTGCATTTCATTATAATTTTATATTATCGAATAAGAATTAATTAATATTTTTTAAATTATTAATTTAAAATAACAAAAAAAAAACACAAAACACAAAACACATTTAAATAAAAACTCGTATCTACATTTGTAGAAATACTGTATTATTAAAAAACTCTTCCCAGAAAATGTTATAACTAATATTTACATTGTTCGTACATTCGCACTTCATCAATCACACATTAAAATCACCTGATTTCATTTTATCACATGATTAAAAAAAAAATTGTTAAATCAACTATCTTTGCACTACATTTGTTCATCTGTTGACAACTACCGTATCTATTGTCTCGTAACATTAACTTCTAAATCGTAAGTACAACAGTTTACCTGACTAGGACATTGCCACGTTGTTCTAAACGATCTTTTTTAAAAAAAAAAAAAATCACACAATTCATCATTCACACTTCAGCCCCTAAATCTTGAACTCCACCTTCCGCAATTGGCACATATTTGTCGTCAATTTTCACTAACACAATAGTCCTATCGACATGAGAGCGTCTACCAATATCCCTATGACATGGAATCCATCTATGAACGATCGAACCTTCCATTCCTTTATCCGGGACCCACTCCTTCCAATTGTTTTTCCCGCCTCGTTGCCTCATGCCTTCGTCGGGCCACTGCACATCGATCCTTCGACCCAAGTTGATCGTATCGTAAATTTGGCCCGGATCAACTATCTGAATGAAAGGATATTTTTTTGAATTAATTTAAATAAATTTTAAAAATAAATTTTTAAAAGAAAAAAAGAAAAAATGAAAAATATAAAATTTACCCGCACTCTCTGCATGACTAATTCTTTGGATGACGAATCCTTAGAGCCCAAACCATCTCCAGGTATGAGTCCGGCTAAACTGGTTAACGTTGAACTACTAGGTTTTCCGGCAGAACTTACATTGGATATCAAGCTGCCTCGATTGGGTAACCGGCCCAGACTACTACTATTGACACGTCCAATGCTGCCGCCTATTTGAGCACTATCACCTGAATGACTGGAAGATGTATTGTGACCGCTGTACTGCGTGGTATAACCTAAAAAAAATTTTTTTTTAAATAATGAAGTAAAATAAAATGCTTACTGCAATTGCTTTTACCTGTAATACAAGGGACGGTTGAATACACACCATCGGGTGAAGTGACACCTGTTTCTTCTTGTGGAATTGAACCACCGCTTGAACATCCTTCACCACAACGACGTCTCAATCTGCAAATTTCATTTTAATTAATGTGAGAAGAAAATAAAATAATTTTTTTTTACCTTCGCCAAACTCTTAAAACGGTTTGTTTAATAGCATCTAAACTCATGGGACCGCCGACAATACTGCAAAGCTGTTGATGGGTATCAGCATACGATGTCGTAATCGGCGAAACATAAATCGGATAACCGATCGGTTGATCGCAGGAAGAATTAATCAGATTTCTTAATGCCTGTTTAGCATTTTGAATCGATCCTCTTTCAGGGTTACGATTGCGCAAGTAAACTAATTCCTGCTGTTGACCGGCCCAGAGACCACGAACACATTCACGGTTCACTTTGATGACACGAAAACTAAGGTAACGTTTATTGAGCATAATGATCTTGTATTCGTCAGATCCGTCGTCAAAAACGTGTCTGAGCGCTAATAAAGAAGGCATGCCAGATAACACTGCATTGCGCCACGCTGGATCTCCCTCGTGTGAAATTACTAAATTTTGCTCGTAAGCCGTTATCGAATCGTATAAAATTTGGGGATCTTCATATTCTTCTGCAGACATAAAGTGATCCTGTAAAACAAACAAAAAAATGTTCAATTATAAATTTAAAAAAAAATATAAAAGTTAATTAATAATTTCCTGGTGTAGTTTTAAACTCATGCGGACGCCGGGTGCAACAACTTTTCTTAGAAGTTCAACATCCGTAAAAACCCATTCGTCGCGAAGGGAAGTTATTCGAAAATCTCCTTTGAACAGAGCGTGTAGCCCGTAGAGGAAGAAATCCACACTAGAATAGGCATTATGTGACGCAGTTCCAAGAGCTCTCCGCCCGAGAAGACTCAGGGAAAAACACAAGGAGACTAAGATCGATTCTCGACTGCAATCGACAGGCTGAATAAAAACAATTAAAAAATCGTAATTAATAATCTTACTTATAAATATCAATTTTTTAAAATACTTTTTCTCTTCTTCCAGCACAATACTGAACCCAATGCAAATAAACATTGGTGAAACTATTACGAGATATCCCCGAAGCACGAAAATCATAATCCTCATCAATATTCATACTAAACACTGGATCCAAATCAACAAAATTCTTATCGTGAGTCGCCTTTAACGCATCTTGTATACTCGAAGCAGTCAACCACTCCTCCAACTTAGACGATCGCACGGTATAGTAAATCATACTCTAAATAATAAATAATTTATTAATTATGTAATTCAATAAATCCTGAGCTTTCTGTGTACCTTTACGTAATACGTGATGAGCAATTTACGCAGGTCAAACACCTGCAGCATGGAAGCGGCGCTATTATCGGTTATACTGTACCCTTCTAATACATATTTTGTTGCTGTCACTTCCCACGCCAACCAGCGTTGGTTAAATGCGGCATTCATCGATAACATATGCGGCAAATGACCAGGTTCGCAACAACAACATCCATCGTCTTCATCGACTCCTTCACTGATTGCTTCCACTTCTCGTTGTTGGCAATACGTTCCTATTTGAATAAAAGTAATTAATTTAATTAATTTAAAAAAAAATTGGAATAAATTTATTTCTTTATACCTCTAAATTCTAAACCCCTCATCTGAAAAGACACCAAACCATTGCCCATTTCGATGATATGTATAAGGCAGTTAAGGTAATCAGATGCTAAAACGAAGCAATCTCCTTGTGCAACGCTGCCCCAGCGACCCATGAGCAAATCACCGCACAAACTGTGCTGTAAAGAACGCGTTAGGTGCTCGTAAAATATTGAATTTAAGTTGTTATCGTCTGCACCCGGATTCCGTTCGAGATGCATGGCGAGCCTCGTATTGGAATGGTCTACTCTTTTAGTGCTAAAGTTTATAGGAAAAATGAGTTAAATTTAAAATTAGGTTTAATAATAATTTATTTTAGCTTTACTTGTAATCACGTTCCCAGAATTTGATGGGACGAACGTAAGAGGTAATAAAAATTGCACTTCCAAGAACGGGATTTAAGGGGGTTGACAAAATTGAGGAAATTGCAGCTTGAATAAATAACATTGCAGAATCTAATAAATATTAAAGACACAATAGCGACATAAAATTGAAATTAAAAAAAAATGTATAAAACAAAAAGGATACGAGGCACACTAAACGGTTGTGCAAATGCATGAAAGGCTGATCCCCATGTTATTTGCCAAGGAGCAATGTAGGTTATGATAAAACGCACTTTAAGGATAAATTCATATAACTGAAAATAAAAATTTATTATTTTATTCTATTTTTAACACTCTTAATTTAATACTGACCTTGGCGAGAACAATACTCATTACAAAATAGTCTACTAGGAATGTTTCGGAAGAATCTTTGTAATCAAAATTAAAAAAAAAATAAGTAAATATAAGAATAAAATATTGGCGAGTTGTATCGGAGAAAGAATTTCGCAGGCACTTCATGCTGCAGATCACAACTACTATAGATCCTCCACTGAAAATTAAAGTAAATTCTTTTTAATTATAAAAAATTTTTTTAAAAATAAATTTAAATTTAACTCACTAAATGCCAAATTTTTTCATAATCTGTGGTGAATCTTTGGTTAAGGCACTCAAAAAAACTAAAGGGTACATTACGTTTCTTTCAAAAAACCACAGCCAGATGAATAATTTTTCAAACCACATAATTTTTGCTGCATCTATTAAATAAACCCACAATTAGAAACTTTTATAATTTAACTTAACCAATACCTTTGGCTTCAAATTGTCTATATTCGTGGGGGCGCAAAATGGGATGAGAACAACATAACCAAGGAAGTTGTTTACGAAGTTGAGGAATGATGTAATGTATAATAATGCCAAGAAAACCTGTAATGCTATACAAAACAATACTCAAAGCAGGCTGCAAAACAAAAAATATATATTAAAAAAAATTTAATTAACACCATTTTAAAATTTTACCTGAAGAACAGCAAACACTGTACTTATGTGAACAGCAAAAACTAAAACAGCAATTAAGGTGCAAGCGATTGCATCCGATTTCAATCTGTTATACTGTATTAATAAATAAATATTAAAATAATAAAATTTACGATGAAATTAACAGCAATACTCACTACTGTTGTTTTTAATTTATCCGGTAAAGGATCGATCAATTCACCCTCGGTATAATTTTGTTTTTGATCTTCATCTGGCCACAACTGACTGCGAATCAATGCCCATAAAACTGTTGGATCGCTCGAATTTCGACTTAAATGGTAACATAAAGAGACGAGTAATCCACAAAAAATAGAGAACATTATATTGTGCGGTGAAGTAGACTCCTGTTCCCTGAGAGCACCATATGCAAATCCATAAAGTACTGCTACAGCAATAACACTTCTAAATCCACAATATATTGATGATATTAAACTAGTTGTAGCTGAAAATGTAAAACCACGTCAATTAATTTTGTATTTTGTAAATAAAAAACGTTACCATTTCCACCAAATATGTGAATATCTATTTGTTCTAATAAGTACATCGTAAATGTGTTAATTTGTGGTAACAATCCTAAGCTAAACGTAATAGGAAAACAGAGAAGAAAAACTGTAAAAAAAATAAATTAAAAACTTTTGTTTAAAATTGTTGAATAAAATTTAAAATTACCAATTAAGAGATCTCTTGCAAATAAAAGTAGCTTATGATCAGTGAAGTACAACCCATATAATGTAAATGATGTTTGATATGTTTTATTATCTACGCTAAATTGCAGAATTAAAACCAATACGCAACACAGACAAAAATAAACTGGACGGCTGTAGGATATAATGCGATTAAATCCCTGAAACATTAAAAATTCTCATTACAACTATAAATTAATAATATAAAAATCAAAAGTACGAAATTACATGAGTTGGTGAAGCTGCATCAGGTTGTACACTCTGTAATTCAAAAAAAATCAATCGGTAAATTCTAATAAAAATTAAAAATTATTTTATAATTACTTTTAATAACGAATATTGACAACTTGCAATAACAACACAAAAGATAAATATCCAAATATCTTGAAAAAACTTTGCGCTTAGAAGTAATGCACCAAAGAGAGCAACTAGAATAGCTAATATTACTGACAATATATTTTCTGATAATCTTATATTCCTAAAAAAAATTAATTTAAAAATTAAATGTTTTATTATAAAAAAAAGAATAAATTTACCTGTCTAAAAGAGCCAACAATTGCAAACGATCAAAATGAATTTTAATAAATTTGCATGGAATGAGCCAAAATTTATAATATTGTTTTGGTTTATGAAGTCGATCGTCAAGAAATTTTAATTTGTTGCACGTGCTTAATTCGATGACAGTTCCTCCTTGTAAACTCGGTGCTTGAGAAATATTTACTTCATTAGGACTTACAGGAGGCACGCCAATAGCATTTTGAGTTCGATCAAGTAACTGATTTGCAAATAAGAGAAATGGACTCGAGTCGCGCACGGGAATCCCGCAACGATGAGAACACACAGTGGTCGAAGTAGGGCGCATGTGTAAATTTGAACTATCGCCACCAACATCGGCTCCTTCGTTGTAAGG
Source organism: Henia vesuviana (assembly GCA_034696185.1). Lineage (NCBI taxonomy): Eukaryota > Metazoa > Arthropoda > Chilopoda > Geophilomorpha > Dignathodontidae > Henia > Henia vesuviana. Next base: position 11,169 of record JAQFZU010000324.1, on the reverse strand, counting down.
AGGCATAAAAATGGCTGCTGGACTATCTAAAATAACGGTTGAATCGGAAGTTGAAGAATATTGAGAGCAATTATCCCTATAAAAATAATAAAATAAATAAAATTTTTAACTTTCTAAATTAATACAAAACTAAACCAATCTTGATCTTGATTCATAAATTCCATGAGTTTATTTTGAGTAACTGGAACTAAACCCGAAGCTGTGCCACTACTATTTTCGTCGAAAGTATACGATAACCAGTTCCCTATAAAATAAAATAATAAACTATTTAAAAAAAAATTATTTCATATTTAGTTTTTACCATATTCATCTTGAAAGCAATGAACAGCACCAGGTGTTGTATCGTTGTGAGAATTAGCCATATGCATTCCAGGACCAGATAAAACTGACGAAAGAACTGACAAAGGCGGTCCACTATCGAGTTGATTCTTAGATGATTTTTGCTTTTTACGACTAAAAAATATTTTTAAAATAATAAAATTATTAAAATACTTTTAAGAACATTTTTTTAAAAGTAAATTACCTCGATTCGTTTGAATTTACTGTCGATCCAGATCCAGGCAGTAATGACGAAAGTTCAGTATTTCGCATTGACACTTCGGGATTGGCCACACCACCCAAGCGAAGACGTCTTCGTCTAGCTGCGATTTTCCTTCGTTTGGTCGTCGGAATGACTGTAAATCGAATGCAATAAGTTGCAAACAGTAAACATCTCGTCAACAAAAATAGGAAAAAATTAATTTGTTTATTAAATAAAAAAAAGAAAGCTTATAACCTTCATTGTTACCATCTCCATCTTTTTCAGAAGTTGATTCCTTTTCAGGACTTATTTCTATTTTGCCTAATGTTAAGCAGGAAACATTTCCGGCTCGATTATCATCATCGCTTTTGCAAGCAAATCAGCGTTAAATAAAAATTTAATAATTACGTTTCATGTCGATTTCCCTTTTAAGTTTTCTAAGTTCTCTTTCACATTCCAACGGATCTGATTTATAAAGAATTTCTATCAATCTTCTACTTAATATTCCGGGATTATTAAGATCGCCGTGAGACAAACTACTAATTGAATGTGAAGGTGATGGCTGCTCTTCGTTTTCTAATATTTTGTTTATTAAAATAAACGTTTAATCGACTCAATTCTCGTAAAATTTATTCAAATTAAATTATCAACCTTCCGAAGTCGATGAATTTTGTTGGACGGGTCTGCGCTTAGGAATAGCGCCTTGTGAAGAACTGGCCAAATTATAGTCGGGTGTAGACGATCGTCTTCCACCACCAGCTGCGAGTAAATTTGTAAATTCAGGTTCATCGGCCACAGTTGTACTACTTTTTGTATCTTCGGACGAAACTTCGACAGAATCAACTAAAAATAAAAATTTAAAATTCCTCTTAAAAAGTTACAAAAAATTTTAATCTCCTTCGTTAACTAACCTGAAGAATTCGAATTACTTTCAGGACCAAACAACCACTCTAAACCCAACAAACTCCCAACAGAATGTTGACGTTCTTCTCGTCTCGGTTCAAACTTTTGTTTATTCGCAGGTGCAGTTAAATTAGGATGAATCATTTCTTTTCTCTCAATTTGCTCGCTCGTTTTCGGCCTCGCCGAAAGCGCCAAATTCGATTTGAGCGTCAGCGTCGAACTGCCGTCACTATCGACCTGCGACGATGACGTCGTCTCGCTTTGTCCCGCCGATCCACTCTCACTCAAACTCGATTTGCTGCCTGAATGTTGAGCACTCACTTCGAGCAGACATCGATGCTTGGGAATAAATTCTACCTCCAATGGTCGCAAATCGCTATTTTTACGCTTATCATCACTTCCCTCGTATTTAGATTTCTGTTGAAAGGCCGTTTCGGTATCGTCTGGAACCCTAGGCATCTCTTCCCGCACTTTAACTCTTTCGGGGAAATATTTATCGTACGAATTCTGATAAGTATTGTCGAGGGACTGACTACTGATCGACGTGGCATTCGTGGAATGAAATCCCTTAAGAGGCAAATTATCCTCAGATCCTCTATCGTTTGGTGACTCCAACGACTGATGCCTGGCGAGTTGCAACGTGTGCAATCGTTCGTCGTTGTCCGCTTTTTCGCCAGTCCCGGATTGGAATTCATCGGTTTGTTCGGCGATCGGTTTGATGTCTTCGCTACAACTCGATCGAAGGAAGAAATCGTAGCTGCGCCCGCTGTAATGATTGCGCGATTTGCCGTGCGCGCTAATGCCTTCCAGACTCACTGGATGCGAAGGCGGTGGTGCGGATGAGGGTACGGGTGCGCATGTCTCAAGAGCACTACGAGTTCTTCTCACAACCCTTTTATCTCTGTCACCATGTCTCGATTTCGAGTGACCAAGTCGCACTCGTGCATCCATTTCTTCGAGGGGGAAACCTAATTCCAAGGAACCGGTGGCTTTGAGTACGTCCGAGGAACTGCTTGGTAAACTGCATGCTAAATTTGACATGTTTGAAAAACGTCTTCCAGGGATGCTGGTGCATATCGACGAAGTAGCGATAGAATCTCCGGATTGATGCGACTCTACAGATTGACTATTTAATTTTTGTTTCTCGTCTTGTCCGTCTGTCGTAATTAAATGTGTATTTTAATATCGATTAATTAATTTTAAAAATAAATTCGAAACCTAAAAATAAATGATGATCGTTCGAAGAAAGTGGTTTGGAAAATGATGATTCCATGACTAAAACATCGCTCAAATTTACTTCATTTTCACTTTTACTCACTGATGAACGGTCTACAAATAAAAAGAAAATTTAAAAAAAAAACTCAAAAATTCTTTTTAACTTTTTACCTAATTTTGGGCTGTCTAAAGTTGCAATTTTATCGCTTCTTTGAAGGTTAATTTTATCTATAATTGGTTTAACAGCTGTATCTTCAGAGCTCCCTGAACTGTTGTTGCGATGCACATCAACCTTTAAATCTGTAAATATTACTAATTAATTAGAATAATAGAAAAATTATTAATATTTAATCATGCCGATTGTGCTGCTACGTGGCTTTGTATCAACATCAGCGATTACAATTTTGTTAATTAATTCCATCGAATCAATAATTCTAGAATTGAATTCCATCGAATCTTTACGACTCAACCCATCCGCAATGGAATTACGCGAACTGCATTGCACTGGCGGTGTGTTGCATTTCGATTTTAATTCCGTCATTTCAATTCCTGCTTCTGTTTCCCTATAAAAAAAAATTTAATACAAATTTACTAATTCAATAATTCATTTAAACTTCAACATTACTTTCTAATCCTGCTGAACGAACTTTTACTGTCTTGATCGTCTGATTTTATACTCGTATCACTTGACACTTGAATGCATTCGCTCGTGTCGAACATGAGATGCATGCGGTAGTTGATCGTTTTAATGACCACGAAAACAATTCCGACTGTCACCGTATAAAGGGCCCAAATAAAAAACGTTGGAGGAAAATACTAAATGTAAACGAAATAGAAAAAACAGTTAAGAAATAAAAATTATGGGCAAAAATGTTGCGAGCTGGAAAAAAACGTGCGAAAATTCAGAGTGCCATGTCATCTCACCTCACGTTCATAATTTCGACGATGGGCATAAACTTACCAAATATAGGGTGAAGGGAAAGCATAAGAGAAACAACCAGACGTACAGATGAAGTGTATTGCATAAGACTTCTTGATGAGGATCGTAAAACCAACCACCAGTAATCGAAGCCCACACACCCTGCCGCAATATTTCAAGGGTCTGCGAACCCATTTTAAGCCCTAATTTCACGATTGATTGTTTAGCAAACTCATTTCTGACGATCACAAAGAGCAACTTTACACCGAAACACTATCGCATTCGATGAATTGATACATTTCAAGTTAACCCACTGCAGCCATGTTTGAAGACTAGTTCACAGTAGTTTGTAGTGATAAAACTCTACCATTGCACGTGAGTGGTTTCATTTGATTGGGAATTGCGGCGTTCTCGGTTTGCATTCGTGACGTAGAATATTATATTCTGAACCTTACAAAAACGATAGAATTTTACGTATATTTTACTCTTACGGCGGGAAGTAATAAAGTAAGCGGGGTTGAGTAAAATATTAATTATAAAAAGAATAGAAAAACAATTTTGAAAGAATAAAAAATATAAATTTTATTTCAAAATAGAATAGGAAAAAATTGGTAACCGAATCGAATTTTCACCTCTACGGTGAGAGAACTCGGTTGGCCAATGAGAAGGTTCGTCACACCCTGTTTTGGTTGAAGGTCAAAGTACCAAAAATGGCGGCGCATCGTTGTGTTTGATGAGTGGTGTTGAGGTAGGCCTTCTTTTGCAGGGAACCTCTCGAATAATGGGTGCACCATTACGGAAAACAACATCGACGCACGCTTATCCGAACGGACTTGCAATTAGCAACTCGGAGCGGATGTCAGGGAAGCATCTAGATCCATGAAGAGTAGCAATGCGTGCGAATGAGGTGGAAGGTGCCTGCTGCAGGCTTCCTTCGCTGGCCAACATTCCCGAGTCCATCGGTGTAGAGCACCTGGACTTTGGGGGAGTCGCTTCGATCGGATTTTACAGATGCCTACTATAATTTCCCCGTCCATGGAACCCATCAAGGCGGCATTACGGGGAGAGAATGGCCGTGAAGACAGCAAAAAGGTGCTGTGGACAGCCATTTACGACTACGAAGCCCAAGGCGAGGACGAACTGAGCCTTCGGCGCGGAGAAGTGGTGGAAGTGCTGTCCAAAGACTCGAAAATCTCAGGAGACGAGGGCTGGTGGACGGGTAAAATCAGTGACAAAGTTGGAATTTTTCCAGCCAACTTTGTCACGCAGCAGGACGTGAACCATGTCTCGCCCGTCGGCAACGACGATCGACCTTTCGAAATTAAGTTCTACGATTTGCAGTTGGAAGAGGTGATCGGAGTCGGCGGTTTCGGTAAAGTGTACCGCGGCTACTGGAGAGGTCAGGAAGTGGCTGTGAAGGCCGCCAGACAGGACCCCGACGAAGATATCAGTGTGACGGTCGAGAATGTGCGACAAGAGGCCAAACTGTTCTGGCTGCTCAACCACCCTAATATTGTGACACTCAAGGGTGTGTGTCTCGAAGAACCAAATTTGTGTCTTGTCATGGAGTATGCCAGAGGTGGATCCCTCAATCGGGTGCTTCAAGGTCGGAAAATACCGCCAGATGTGCTTGTCGATTGGGCCATTCAAATTGCAAGAGGAATGAACTACCTACACAAAGAGGCGCCCATTTCATTAATTCATCGAGATCTCAAGTCTAGTAATGGTAAAAAAAAATTATTTTTTTAATTTTTAATTTTAATATTTAAATAAAAAATAATTTTTGTTTTTATTTTGCTAATCTGAGATTAAAAAAAAATTTAATGATTTATTATCACAAAGTCAAACGAATGTAATTTAATTGCATCCTAAGGTGTGTAACTGTCAGATTGTTAATAACCTCCATAATCACTCATGTGAGCTTTTTTCTTTTCCCAGGGACAAAAAATAAATCGATTGATGAATTTTATTTAACCCTTTATAAATCACTTGTTAAAATGCGATCCAAATATTTTAATAAGAGTTGCAGGGTTTAAAAACCTTTCTAACTGCACAATCAATTATTTATTCAAGTTGCAAATAATTTTTATATTTTTTTTGAATATTTAATTTTATGGTTCAGGTTGAAGGAGAGGAAAAGAGATGGAAGGTGCTTTGCTTTTTGTTAATATCCGGATTTCCTGTTTTGACTATTTAAATTTTTCACTCTAACTGTTTTCCAAAGGTATTGTTATATGGTCAAAATATCACACAATACCCTTGACATTTTTTTAAAAAATTTTATTGTTTTAACAACTTTGGTTTAATTAACCTTCATTTTTATTTGATTTTTTTTTTAATTTTATTTTGATAATTTTTAATTTTTTTTGTTAAAATTTTGATGTGATAATCAGTAATTTTTGTATTATCATTTATTTTTTTTAAGGTTATCTTTTTGGATAAGAGCAGTTGGTAATTTATTTATTTAAATTTTGAATTAATTTTGTTTTATGTTGTCTCGTTGATGGTTTCGAGTAGCGGATGTTTGATAAAAAAACTAGTTAATCCACTTCATTTAAGATTCGTAAAATATTTGAGTTTCAGGTGAAACAACTGAGGGCAGAATTGTAAACGGCTTAAATTAAAATTAAATGCGTTTTGAATGTCAATGAATTTTTGCTAAGAATTTTTGGTAATAAAATTTACATTTTTATCACTTAAAATTTTTTTTTTAACTTGAAATTCGATGGTAATAAATAACTTTAAAAAATAATATTAAATAATACGATAATTTAATAAAATTTTATTTTAGTGTAACCTATAAAATAAAAATGGCCCAATAACCCTTTAAAATTAAGTCCATAACGGCGCCAACGGTTCTTGGAAAAGTGTTCCAAATATCAGACAAGGTTATTGATCTTTAAGGGTTACTGATGGATCCTAATTTTTTACCATTTTCTGCAACATTTATTTCCCTTTATCCTTATTCACTTTAAATAAAATAAGAAAAGATAAAAATTCTAATGTTGTTTGACGATTGATTTTTTTTTTCTTTGAATTTCAAATCTTTTTAACCCTCATTGAGTCAAGGCCATTTTAGCTTCATTCAAATGCTGTCAGTCAAGTCACAAGTCACCTGTTTTGAGTTTGGTTTTGCAGGTGCCCCATTTCTTTGTTTTCTTTAGTGATGCTAAAAATTGGCGAAAAAGGTGGAGTCACGAAGCGGAAATCTGTGTCAGTATAAATGTGTGAGAAAGTAGTTTCGAGAATCCATTTCGAATTGTAATGGAAAGTTGAACCGTGAACACATTTCAACTATTATTATATACCCCTTAGTAATAACTATTAGCAAAAAATACAAGGACAACCATTACAAATGAAAAATTATCTTAAAATAAAATTTCCACTTTTGGAATTATTTTTGTAAACAAAATAGGATTTTATTATCAAAATAATAAAATATGATAAAATAATTTAATTGGAAATTATAAATATTCAAAGATGGCCGTTTTTCAATCAGTTGAAATTAAGCATTGTTTTTTTTATTATTTGACAACCGGAAGTAAGCGATTGATTATCGTTTCGCATCCTTTTGAATTATTCATGAAATGTAAATTGGTTGTGGAAAATTTATTTTGCACGCTTGTCTTTTAACATTAACCCTTTGGATGTTTGAAATGTGCGGACATCAACATTAACCTAGAAAAGTAAAAGAAAATAAATGTTGCTAACCCTTAATTACCGAGTCATTTGTGAGGTCGTATTCATTTCACTCGAATAAATCAGTTTACGTATCGAGAACAAAGACTCAATTGAGGTATCGGAGTATTTATCTTAGAAATTAATTACGACTTAATTGCTTTGCTACTGGCATCTTCAACTCGTTGTTTGATTATAACTGAGTTTTTCTGTGGCAATCGGGCGTTTTTAGTTTGTCGAGGAATCATGGCTGAATGGATGTTGTTTTTTTCTCTCTCTTTCACTCTCAGACCATCTTTTTCCCCCTCTTTTGTAATGGTTGTCAGAGAATAATTTTTATTTTCCTTAATGGAAGATGCGATGTTGAGTTTTAATCGGTACGGAATAAATCATACGTGTCATTTATGTTTCGAGGGATAATGAACTAAAATGTTAACGGCATTTGCCGTTTCCGATGTCATCGATTATAAATATTTTTTTATTGGGTTTTTGTACCCAGAAAAATATTTTATTTTTATTTTAAAATACTAATTTGGAATTATTAAAATCTTTCTTAAATACGCCGCTAGATGTGGCTTTGAAAATTGTTTAGGTTAATTTTGCAAATTGGCGGTTTGAAATTAACGACCACTGTCAAAAATCATGGTTTGTCACAGTTAAATATAGTAGAAAAAAATATGTTCAATTTCATTTCCATAGTTCAAAAGTCAATTTCAATGTTGTTTGCAGGTTTAATAGCGAAATGGAGTGCGTGTTATACGATCTGTCAACTTAGAAACGTTGACAAACACTTAACTAATTGCAACAACAAAATTGGAGAGAAATGCTGGGAAAAATCTGTTTGGGGATTTGGCATCAGTTACTGATTTAATTTGATGGGTAAATATAATGTTCTTCCTTCCTTCGTATAATAGTGTGATTATTTCAAGTTTTATTCATATTTTTTTAAGTAAATGAAGTATTTGAAAATCACAAATTTGAGAAGATTCAAATTTTTGAAATTGGCAGAGAACTTTTAATTGTAATCGGATCTTTGAACGTTGAACTTAAAGTATTTAATTCTGGATAAATGCAGATGCCGATTGAATTATTCTCGTTGTCAACGTGGGGTAAAACAGTAGCTGCTGAGAATGTGCCTGTTTGTAACAAGAAACGAGTTTTTGCAATCCGATAGTTTAACCATCTGCAATGTTTTTCTAGCACACAAAGTTTACAGGAAAAGGTTGAAGGTTTCGATTGAAATGGATCCAAAGTATTGAAGAATTTTCTCTTTTTTTTTAATACATTTTTTTTTTCTGATGGAAAATTTTGAAAAAAATTTTTTTTTAGGAATTCAAATTTCACTTGGAATGCTATCATATAAAAAATGGGAAATATTTTCATACTTTCTGGTATTTTAATTTTTTTTAGGGGAATTTAATGTAGGAAAAAAAAGAGAATTTAGTTCACATGTTTACAATTCGTTTGAGATGAATTTCCGCCTGCAAATCCATACAAAGTGTCAATCAAATTGGGAAATCCCACAGGTCGATACAAACAGTTTTAGTTGTGTATTAATGATTTTCTTTGTGGAAATCGGTAGGAAAAGTTTATTATTTGCTTGAATTCGATATCCACGACATCGGTAAATACCACGTTGTGTGTGCTTACAATGCACTTTATATTCATGAATAATAAAAAATAGTGTACGAATTTTACATTTTAATTTTTAAATACCCATAAAATATTTAAAATAATTTTTAGAAAATTAAATAAATTTATGTGAGATAATTGAAATGAAGATTTGCTTGAATGACTTGACGTTTTCCTACGAAAAATATGTTTTTCTATTTCTTCGTTTTCCATTTCCCAATGCTATTAGAAACAAGTGCTCCATTCTCTAATGATTACCCGCTGCCCTAGAAAAGACATTTGAGGGTCAAAAGACTTTGCAATTACACCTATTCGCTTGGTTGGGCTCATCCCATCCCGCAGAGCTTAGTAATTTGTGTGGTCTTAAACCGTCTTTACCAAAAACTTCGTATTCCATTCAGTTTCTCCAACTACTGTACGGAACATTAAAGTTGATATACAACTCGCTTTTATTGTTTTTTCCCAATCTCATTCTCTTTGTTAATAAATTAAGAACAAAGAAAGTTACAACAGATTTCTGCATCGTATTTTCGATTCGGAGAAAGCCAATATTTGCATTGGAAGAAAACGGGAATTGTTTCGGGTTAGTGTAGCATGCAAATGTTGGATTGGCCAAGTATGGGAGTTTAACTAACCGACCTTGACTGTGAGAATTGAAAGATGAATTTTTTTAACGTAAAATTACGATGAGAATTAATTTTTTTTTTGAAATGAGAAAATAAATATAAAAAGTTAATGAAGTTGTATAGAGTTTCGGTATGGATTGGCTAGGTAGGAAAATTGAGTTGAGTCAAGTGTTTTTTAATGATACACTGTTGTGCAAAGAGGAATTTGTTTCGAGCTGTTATTACGAGGCCTTTGGAATTTAATAGGGAGCCGCGTGTGAGTTTCTCTCCTGCCTCGTTTTATTTATGGTGTAGACAGGAGTTGCACTCTGTTGACTCGAGAAACATATGTTGCATACCTGGAATTCCATTTTGCACATTCTGCTTCACTCTCAATATCTATTACTGACCCCTTAAATAGCCGCACTATATTCACTGGACCAGCAGTCCACTGCGAAATTTAGGGTTAATAAAAATTATAATTTATTACAAAAATTGTACACAAATCACATTGATTTTTACTGCTTAAATAATATATTAATTATCGTATAATAATTGGTTATTAAGTTTATTTTGTAAATGGCGAGGTCATTTAATACTTTATTTACATATAATTTTCATGTATTTAATGATTGTTATTTTAGTTGTTGAAATTTTATAATTTTTTTTTTATTTATTTCTAAGTACTGCTCAGTGAACCAATGGAAAACGACGACCTCTGCAATAAGACCCTTAAAATCACGGATTTCGGTCTTGCGAGGGAAGTGTACAAAACGACGCGAATGTCCGCGGCAGGGACTTATGCTTGGATGGCCCCAGAAGTCATTAAATCCTCAACTTTTTCCAAGAGTAGCGACGTCTGGAGGTGATTGTTTTTTTTATATAACCTCTTATTCCTTCGAAACAATAATAATTTTTTTTTTCAAGGAAATTAGGGTATTTTTTCAATTAGATTCGACGAAAGTAATTGACATTGATAAAACAAACGGTGCACTGACCCTTTTCGATGTTTTTTTCCTTTCGGATTTCTAATAAAATCTAATTATAGAAAATTATTATGCCTGGAGAAGTTTTTTAAAAAAAATTAATTTTTAGGTTTTTAGTATTCTAAATTGGCCCTTAATTAGATTTTTTTTGTTATTTAAATTAGCATTTAAATTTAAATGTCAAGGGTTGAGTAAAAGAACAATTTAGTTTGATTATTTTGCTGCGCGTTGTTGATAATTTATTATCTGTATTGCGAAATATCTTGATTAAGGGGCATCGTTGTTTGTTTATTCGATTGTTTTGTTACGTGATTTACGCGTTATATGTAGTGATGATTTATTTTTGGAATTTTATTTTATAATAGGAAATTGGGAAATGATTGGGCGCCATTTTGACTGAAATTTTTTTTTTAAATTTCTTTTCTTTGAGTAATTGATTTTAACTTAAAGTTGGCTGGTTTATGGGTTGGTTTATGGGTTTAACTGTAGTTTAGTATGGAAAACCGGCTGGTGAAGTGGGTAACTCGAGTTCGATTACATGTAACGAGACTAGTTTTACTCGTAGGCCTTGAGTCTTTTCATTTCCAACTGGGTAGATAAACTGATATGAAGAAGCTGATCAAATATGAAATTTTTACTATTGTTATTTTTTTTTTCATTTAAAGATAAAGGATAATGCGATAAGAAATGGTAACAGGTTAAAGTTATGAT
>JAQFZU010000323.1:0-31377 GCA_034696185.1 Henia vesuviana | reverse complement strand
TTTTTTTATTTTTAAATTTTTTTTTCTTATTTTGGGTAAATTTGGTGGATATTTAAAGTGGTGAAAATTTCATTTTTTTTTTTTTTTTTTTTAAATATTTTTTTTCTTATTTTGGGTGAATTTGGTGAATATTTAAAATGGTAAAAATTTTATTTTTTTTTTTTTTTTTTTTTTTTAATGCAATTTTTGGAAATAAAATATAAATTACATTAGAATCTTTTAAAATCTTCAGAAATATTTAAAGGAAAAAACCAAAATCAATGCATACATGAATTCCTCAAGAGACAATAGGTGTGTTCAAAGCACTTTGCCTTTTATGACTTTTGATAAAAGTCACAAAAGTTGCCTTTTGCAATCAGACACGGCATCATACATTCGTCATCACTTTTAAACAGATAAATCTCAGTATCTATTTCTGGAATTTTATACCTTGAAGGTATATAAAGAAAATTGCATTTTGATCCATACCAAATTAGCCAGTCACTAAATTATTAAAGATTTTTAGATAATTTAATTAATTTCGTATTTTCAATATAATTTTACTGGAATTAAAAACAGAAAAATCAGGCGTCCTCCTACTCATAATTAAAAAATTGCTAAGATTATGATTAAAAATAAGATTAAATTATTTTTTTAAAATTACACCCGAACTATTAATTTTTTTATCACATATATTGTATAAATAATTCTATTCAATATATATCTTCAAAAAAATTTTTTTATTCGTTATTGAAATTACGATAGACAATAATATTATGGTAAAAACAGGATCGCACCACAAAATAAAAAAAAAACATAAAGCAAATCGTATTCAAAGACAAGAAAGGCGCCTGTATTCTCGTGTTCCCGTCGACTTACAAACCCTTATCGTCCCGACCGAAGGAAACCAAATCGAACAAGAACGAAATCTCATTTCGCTCTCGGGAGTCGCCAAGCTTTCGGCTTTATTAAATTCATCGTTCCCTGCAACCCTACGTACTCTTCTTGCGCTGTCTCTACATTTCCCACATCTTCCCTCATACCCTGTTCTTTCATTCAAAGGATTTAGATTAATATGAGTATTTCCAAAACGAAAAAGTCAACGAGAAATCCACAATTTGTTTGCCTCCGAGAATCCGAATTACGAGCGCCATTTATCTTCAATTCTCAACGATTCTTAAGAAATTCCATAACGACGTAAATTGACCCGGATTCTAATTGCAATGTAGTTGCTCGTTTTCAAGTAAAATTCTGTAGGATGTAAAACAATATTAAAATAATCGTTTTGAGTGATCAATTTTTATTTACACATTTTTATTACCGGGTTGGAGTTAAAATGACGCGAGTAGTTTTCAGTTTATGATTTTTAAATGATGTGAGAGCCAAGCTCGATGTACATTTCACATCTAGAGTTGAATTGTCACTTTTCGATTTTACGAGGAAAAGAAAACTCGTGCCACGTGTTTTTCGTGCTATTTTATGAATGTGCTTTTCCCAATTGCTCACTTGTATAGCAAAAAAAATCCCTTTCCTTAAACTTAATGCGGCCTCTCTCGTTTTGCTTTGTGTAAAATGCTGCAAACACCGACTTTGACCGCAAATTCACGTGCACCCTTTAATTATTTCCCGATGACTCCACAAAATTTATTCAAGCCGAGAGAAGCGTTTACCGATGTACAAACTGAATATGAATCAATCATATGCCATTAAAATAGCTTCACCTTAAAAAAATTTGTCAAAATTAAAATAATAAAAATTTTAGTTAAAAAAAAATGATTAACTAATCTTAAGCAATTTTAAAAAATATTTTCAGGTTCGGAATTGAATGAATTCATTACTCACTACGAACCCCTTTACTACGATCCGGATTTGTTACAAGCACAACACGAGAGATTTCGCCGGTCGACGGACAAACAAGACGAAATCCATTTGTTATTCACCACAGCTCACAGCCGGTAAGAGACGAGCATTTGATTTACAATTCGATATCGGTTTAAATAAAAATTGTTAAAAATAAAAGAAACACGTTTTGAATCTTGATCAAATTCAGTATAAATAACCCTTTGCATTTATATTCAAACAAAGTGTTAAGAATTTTCACTTGAAACTCTTATCGTGTCGTTCCCTCCCATAGTATCATCGTCGACTGAAAATTATTATCGACAATTGCATTAGAAAATCGTTAGGAAATTTATGATAAAGAAAAACGTCTTCATCAACTCCGTGGTCATTATACATGTCAAGTTAATTTGTTCGAGCTCATAAAATTCACGCTTTTCATGGCAAAGGAGGTGGAAACAGCATTCGATTGCGTGACAATTTTTTTACAATAATAATTTTTTTTTTTCAGTTAAAGGCGTAGCTCGTCCGTTACACTTTATTTTTACTCTTTTTTATAGTCTATCACACATCTATTGCTAAATAACAAAACGTCAATAATTTTTTAAGGGTATCCCAATTACTTCATCTCAAAGCGAGAAAATTAGACAGGCGAAGCGCGTGTATGACGGGCTCGTATCCAGCTAGAAAATCAATTTCAACCATAGAAATCTCGTGTTGTCCCGGTTCCAGAAAGAGTTACAATTCTCCTAGTAGACATGGGATTAATAATACATGGCAGCCTCAACGTTCAAAGATGATGTCGCGCTATGTCTGATGGGGTTTGCATTCGGATAAAACGAGAGAAAAAAATGAAAAATGGAAAGAAATTTTTTTTTTTTAAAATGACACAAATCATCTTTTTCCTTTTTCATCAAACCTGAAATAACGATAATAATAATAAAATAAAAAAAAAAGATCCAAATTTCAATCTTTTTCAACCATTATATTATCAAGGAAGAAGAAAGCCGGACTATTGAATTGCTGCAACATTCTATTCTGGCCAATTTGTCAGGATTAAAGCGGCTTATAAATCGAAAAAATGAAAGAAAAAAATAAGGGAAAGCTTATTAACCTTAGAGTTGTCAGCTGTCATTCGAAGAACGGTGTATATTTTTTTCTTTCTTACGTAACAAACAACTCGAATAGCTAAAGGGTTAATTGCAATCGCGTACATCAAACCACGATTTCAGTTCGGACATATATTGCGTTAGTTTATGAACAGTGAACGGGTATTAAATGACCTTGTTTCTTGATGGAGAGTTATATCGCCATTGTCTAGCTCTACTTCCATCAACAGTTCCTTTACTGATATAAACCTAACACACAAAAATGTTACGATAATATTTTCCATAACTCAATCGATTACTCTCTGCCTTATCCTCCCTAAATTGAGAATTTAATGGCCAAGTCCAGGAAATCAAACGATCGGAATGAAAAATAATCGACCGTTACTGCAACTGATATGTTATTTGGCCATGTATTCACTCTCAATAAAGGGTATTAAGGATGAGTTAACACCCACCGACTCTAGATTCGGGCAATGTCTGCTAATCCTCACGGGATGTTAGATGACGCCAAGCGAGTGCGCTCTCGGTGTCGGACTGTCATCGATCTTCATCAAGGCGACGACTCAAAGTAGAAAAGCTAAAGAGTGAGAAAAAGTAACCTTGTATCAGTATCATCGTTGAAAGACGGGAAAAAATATTAGTTTCATAAAAGAGCTAATTTGCAAAACCCGCACCTTTTTTCTCGTTATATACGACGAAAAATTCCAAGTTCCTATTTTTTTTTCGCAAAAGAGAAAAAAATTTAATGAGGTTTTTAAAGAGAAACGATTGATTTCGGAACCCGTGCAATTTGCGCCCGCCCTTGAAACGTCCGACCAGTGGCTTGAGGCAACGAAGGAAGTTAAGGTTTGCTGAGGAATCCGTTAATTAATCTCAATCTAGTAGCCACTCTCTTTTCTTGGCATTCGAGACCACTGGCGATGTTGATGTTTACACGTTTGGACCCTTACTCGTCATTCCCTCTTCCTGCTACCACACATTTTCCTTCCGATTGCGCATGCATTGTGGTCGGTGAGTTGAAAGGGTTGTTGCAAGGCCCCTTGAGCAATCGTGTAAAATCACCGCTTCTTTTTAAACCGAAACAAATTCATTGTACAACGGGAAATGATGCGACTAAATTGAGGAAATTGATGGCAGAATCAACTAAATAAAAAAAAATAAAAAAATTGCTTAATATAATAAGGCAGCAAATTCAAAGTCAATATTTTGCTATATATAAATCCTGGAGGAAGTGTACACAAAAGAATGACAGATACCGTGTGTGCGAACGTTTTCAACGTAAATTGACAATGTGACAAGCGAATATCGCGAAGTAAAATATAAACCAGTTCGAGTTTGAAGTTTTAAAACTCCTTGAGATTTACTTTCGCACGCTAGTCCACTGTGTTTCCTGAGATAAAGTCGAAAGGCGGTCCGACTTTGACTAAATATTATTGATGGCAACCTGCAGTTTGACGTTATCGTTTTGGTGCTAGTTGTAATAGCGTTTGTTATCGCTGTCATGAAAATGGGTTCTCATCATATTGACGAGAATTTATTTCTAAAAATCTATGCAGTTTTAACTTTGATTGAATGCGACCGGAATATTGTGATTAGTTGCACCGGCGGCACAAATTTGACTTCACTTAGCTAATTGCCACCCGTGGCGACGAAACCAGCCATCTTGTCCCGGCATTTGATATCGTGAGAGGGGTCTGGGAAAAGGAAAAAAAATCGATATAATAAAGATTTTTCTAAACAATTTAAATGCAACGGCAGGTAAACCAAAGTTCGCTTTTCCTTTCCTCTCCAGTAAAACCACCGTGAAACTGGTCTTGAATATTTTACGAGTCACGCGATACTTCAATGACACTCAAAATTAGCCGTAATTTCAGCCCATGTTAATTTCAATTTCAATTTTTACATTTTTTTTTTTTACATTTTGCACTGTCAAACTCGTTAAGTGCCATATTTGTAATTGAAAAAAAAAAAAATCAACGAAGCCACTTGAATGTGTGACATCGTTACAATATATCTAATTAACACTAATCAAGGATTAATTTTCACGCATTTAACACGAAATTACATTTACTCTGTGCGCAAATTGCTACAGGAAATAAATGAACTCGGAGATATGAAGAAATAGTTTTATCATATGTCGTTTAATGGAATAAAAAAAAATGAAATGTCTGCTCAATTTAAGTTACGATCATTTTTTGTAAAAAGTTAATTCTCGTCGTTTAATGAACGAAAAGTGCAGAAACGTGTTGAAAAGGGGGTAAAAGTGACGAAATAAAGGGCGTGTGGTTTTCTGTCACTTTTCATTTACAGCCTTCGAGGCTAAATATTTCTTTTTGGTTTTACTTCACCTTCAAACTCAACACCTGCGTCTAACTATTTTTTTTTACCTTTTACGTAAGTGACTATGCCTCTTGCATCCTCTAAAAAATGAGGAAAAAGAAAGGAAAAAAGTTAATTGAAGCGCAAATTAAAATCTTTTCCCATAACGCAACAAGCCTAAGGTGAAATTATGCGTAAGGCGAAATGAGTTGAGTTCAGTAGTGCAAAACGTGCCGTTATGAGCGGCTCTTAACGTGTGACAAAAGATGGAATTTGTTTTCGTTGCAATGTCAATAAATAAAATTTCCAAACTCTGGAGCCAAAATGCGAAAAGTAAAACGATCCATACATCAGTAGGTTTGAAAACTGCACATTGCTGGACTTAAAGGAATAAAAATCTTTGAGCAAATAGTAAAAGTAATGTGGATCGTTCTACATATACTCACTGTCGTCACTTTCCCTTTCTTTCATTTCATCGCATCTTCCTGTCAGCAGCTGCATCTGCTCTTTTATCGCTCGCTGGAGACCGACGATAAAGATAGACTTTGGGCTTTGGTGCGACTTGGAAAATTGATAAAAATTGCAACTCACTTAAGTCAGCATTAGAAAATGGAAGCGCACACATTGATAGAGGTGCAACGAAAGCTTTTAGGTACCACCTCGCGGGGACGCAGAAATGACGTTAAGAGAAAAGTAATTTTATATTCCCTTACATTTTTTCCCTTCTCATTTCTGCTTCGACCTACTTCGTCTTCGTCGGAATATACGGAAAATTAGTTGTCGATAAAGAAACTGGAGACTGCAAGCCAGTTTAAAATGTCTTCTAAAGTTCATTTTTTAAAGGCCACCTCATATTTCTGCATTAACAACCTCAAATGGGAGCGCTATAAAATATAAGATTTTAATCTTAGTTTAAGGTTTTCCTATTTTTCAATTATTAAAGCTGTTTAATGAAAATGTTAAGGAATGAGAATTTTTAAAGTTTGTGACGTATCTAAGGCGATAAAGCTAAGAAATGTCAATCAACTTATTGGGTTCGACTGCATTGATCGGTCGACATAACCTTTCTCTATGCAAATTCTTCTTGCTCAAGACGATTGCACGTTGCTCAGTCTATAAACATTTGGCCGAATGCCATCTTCTTCATTAGGCAAATTCTCCATTTGCGCCTCCGTTGCATCCGCATCTCTGCTTTATTAGTCTAAAAACAGAGGCTGATTTTTATCATCTGATTCTTTTTAAAATTCTTTTAATGCATTTTATGTGTTTTTAAATATTTACAGAACGTTCAAGGTTCATCTTTTTCAAGATCCATCCATGTTCGCTGATGATGTCGTTTTCGAATCAACTAATGGACCGGTAGCTTTCGATGTTACCAGAGTATTTGTTGGTCAACTGGAAGGTGAGAAAAAAATTTTTTTCTATATTATTTATTTTTGTGAAATATAATCTCTTAACCTTATAGTTTTCGCAGTCCAACATATACTATAATATTTTTCCATTTGACAGTGAAAATAAATCAAGTAACTAAAAAAAATTTTTAATACATTAGCGACGCTTGAAAAAGACTAAAATAATATATGGTTTTGACTAACAATAAAAATTTCAATTGCAAATTAAATATTGGTTTACAAATTAAACAAATGTTTGATTCGTATCTCATTGGATTTCAATTTCTAAAAATATTTTTCCCTTTAACATTTAATTTTCAAAATAAATCAAATGCTTAAAAAGAATATTGAGCTAATTTATATTGAATTGTTGTTCGATATTCCGATAAATGTGGAAAAAAGAAAGACACGATTTGTCCATTTCTGGATTTGTTTCTTACTGTACTATATCCCCAGGAGTAAAGGCTCGAGGTTGAGCGCATCTCGAGTTAGACCTTTCGAGATCCTTTTATCATTACATGCCAGAGCAAGAGGAAAGCAAAGCAAGAAACTCAAACTCTTACTCTGATGAGTCTTCCCGTGTTTTTTTCTATACCCACCATTTGTCCTTTTATCTGATCACCATCAGCTGTTGCAGTCAGCGTCATCTGCTTGAGGAGAAAATCCCTCAAAATTCGTGGCCGCATTCACCACCGCAAATCAATGTTACATTCGTTTCCACTCGAAACCACCCGTTAACTCGAA
This sequence comes from Henia vesuviana, assembly GCA_034696185.1. Taxonomy (NCBI): domain Eukaryota; kingdom Metazoa; phylum Arthropoda; class Chilopoda; order Geophilomorpha; family Dignathodontidae; genus Henia; species Henia vesuviana. The sequence continues at coordinate 23,996 of JAQFZU010000323.1, read as the reverse complement.
CGGGAATTTCCATTAAAATCAAACACGATGTTGTATTGATTGTGCAAATTCAAACTTGATCAAACAAAACCAGATCAGGTATAATAGGTTTAGTTGTTTGAATATTTTTTACCTTCGGTAAAGGCCACCTGAACGACATTCGAGATTCCTTTCGGTAATTTAAGGCTGAATGGCTCGCTGCCGGCCGTATTTACACTTTGCCAAATCGAGTATTTGTGTTACTTTTAACCCTTGATCCACCGAGTGTTGATCCACTCAAGTAGATAAACGAACATGGCGCCATGTTTATCCGTTTCACCATCTCAAATCGAAATCTGTGTACGCTGTTTCTTGTTCGACAATTCAAGTCGAAAATGAGACTTTTAACTATAAAGAAAAAAAAATTCCATTTTGTCATTTGCTTCTTTTTACATCACCTTTACTTTCCGGCTGATTAGACCTTAACCGTTACTTCGGCGTTGAAATTTTTTTATTCTTTCCTCCAACCTCTACCGATTTTTCCAAGATATCATTTGTAAAACGGTGAAAACTCTTCCTTCATGACTCGTCCAAAGCTTTCACCCATGCGGTTCAATTCTTGGCTTGCCTATTGGAATCCGTGTCTTGTTTTTAAATCATCTCGAGTAAGAGAATTCATCTAAGAAATTAAACCTTAAAAAAAAAATCTTTTTGCCAATTTAATGACAATGAATAAAACTAATCGTTGCTCCGTTAAATTTCTTTAGGTGAAAATCGTTAGAGTAGAAGATGTTTGTCTTCAATTTTACTGTGGCAATTAATCAGAAAAATTGAACTTCTCCTCATTAATTCCTTACATGACGTCCTTCTGAAAAAAAGATAAGTGAAGTGCTATAGGAAACCAATAAATCTTTAAAATAAGAAAAAAGTTTCATACCAAACATCTGCAGCAACTCAAAAGTTATGACAAGTTTGTTCTAATTAAAATCTGCCTTGAGTAAGAAATTCCTCAAATCAGAATAAAATACAAAATTGTTCAACATTTTAAAATTTAAAGTGATTTCAACTTAATTTAACCTTGTGTGCCTAAACAACCAAGAATTTTTCAAAAGCGATAGCAAAGAAAATTGAAAAATGTTGAAGCAAGAAACGAAAAATTGCCTTCGGTCTGCGAATAAAAAAAAAATTGAATAAATAAAAACAAAAATACCATTTATAAAATACAAATAAAAAGTTTCTTAAATAAAGTAAATATAAAAACAATGAGCTTAATACATGGAATGAAATTACAATTACAGAATAAAAAACTGTTTTAGATAAATTATACAAACAATTTACCTTTTATAAACGAATTAATGAGGAAATTAAATTATACATTTCCGAGCGAATCCAAAGTAAACAGCGTCTCCCACACTAATTTCTTTCTATCTAAAATTATAATTAACAATTTTAAAATTAAAATTTATTTCAAACAAAACTATTTACCTAACTCGAATAAATATATGTGAAAAATTCAGTTCAATTTATCGCCTTTTAGCTAATACACGAGTGCATGTTGTTGGTCGTAAACGATTTCTTTTTTCCGCAGATAGAACAAGGATAAAAGCTTTTCCACCCTTCCACGTCCAATGTGACGTTCGTTAAGTTGACACTCGAATGTGCTGTTCGTATAACTCCCTCCTCGTACTCCCGCTTTTCAGTGCACCTCTAATCGCACGACGGAATGGCTCTTGGCTAATTGAATGAGGCGCCGACGTCGCCATCTCTGGTGCTCGGAATATATGCAAGCTGCTGATTTTACAACTTTGTCTTCTTACGTTTCAGATCGCGAGTGCGCCGTGCTAGAGAACGATAGTGCAAAACCGGTTTTATTACTTATTATACCACACGAGCAAAAATAGTCAATTATTCACTACTTAAAAATATAAAAAACCAAAGAAAAAAAACATATAGAAAAGCAAATGTTTTATTTATATTTCATTCCTTCCCTTAACGATAAGAAATAAAAACACAAATAAAATATTTTTTTCTTTTTTTCTAGGCAAAATAAGAGAAATAAAGAAACGTAACTTATAGCGATGTAAAAAAAAAATTGATGTTTTATATTCATTTTATCTTCATTTTTATTTTTTTAAGTTGTGTTTCTTTTGCTGGTAGCAATAAATTAAGAAAAAGGTATCTTTGCTTTCATAAAAATAAACATCAACGAATGATGGCGATTTTAGGGTTTAGAGTGTTGGTTGCAGGTAGATGGCAATTTTGTGTGGTTGGCACTTGGTGCTAACACGACCCGAGAGATTTTCGCCCCGTGTCTTTAATGTCGTAGCTTTCTTACGAAGACGTTCTTCGGGGATGAACGGGCTCGTGCTTAGAGCGAAGCGTGCGGTCACTCCATTTGGAACATGGGACTCATCGTCATTACTCCACGTAAATTACGAGCTTCTATTTCTCGAGAGAGACCACCAGATGGCCATTTTTAAAGCTAGTGGCAAAATTCACTTTGCATAATATGCAACACGGGCGTTGCCGAGATAAATCTTTTTATGTGCGAGTGTCTTAATGGAATTCAAAGTCGGTGCAGTTAGTGTTCACCAAATTTCACCTTCAACCCTCTGCTTGTTGTTTGTGGTTTTCCAGAGTATTAGAAAGAAAAAGGGGGGCAAAGCACGCATAAGGAAAACGCACGAGAGCCCTTCGACTGTCCGTAGGCGGAAGGTTGAATCGGCCGTTTCGGCACTGCCTGCCTGAAATATGAGTCCCCAAAGGTGACGAGAAAAAGGAAAAAGAAAAATGCATTTTTCCAACTGGCCCTCGAGTCCGCACTGAAAAAACTTTTTTTTTCCTTTTTCGATTCTTCATTTCGACTGGAGAATGCATTTGTAGCGGAAATCAATCGTTTGCATCATTTTTCTCAATCCCAAACCCGAGCCCCAGCTCAAACTCAATCAATCTTTTTCTTTTGTTGCAGACGATGAGCAGTCAGAAGTTCGCGGTCTCGTCACTCCTGAAGGCCTCTTCGACGGCACCATAATTACGTCCAACCACGAGGAATTTTTCGTGGAACCAGCAACTCATTATTTTCACGCTCGGCCACGTGACTTCCATTCGGTGCTCTACAACGCGGCTGACGTTCGTTTCCCCAACGTGTCTCACTGCGCATCCGAGCGGTTTTATCGAAGACAACAATCGTCAAACCGGAGCAAAGTAAGCGACTTGACGACACACCGGAGACAATCGGAGGCTAGAAACGGCAGCATGGCCAATTTCTATCGGTCTTGGAAAGACACGGTGCATAATGCGTGGTTCGATGACACTCGCCACCACCGCCACCACTACCAGCGGCTTCTGAGCGAGGACGGGGCGCGAAGCAAACGCCAGACGCAGTACCTGGACCACGGCGAAGAAGAGGAATGGGCCGGGGCCGAGACACCGCCCGCTTGGGTGTTGACTGCACAGGACAATTTGAGGCGCCGCTCCGTCCTCGATCCCCGAAAGACGACGTGCATGCTGTACCTGCAGGCAGATCACTTGTTCTACCTGAAAATGGGCAGCATCGAAGCGTGCATCGAAACCATGACGCGCCACGTGCAACGAGTCAATTCCATCTATAAAGTGACCGATTTTGATCAAGATGGGCATCCGGATAACATCTCGTTCATGATCAAAAGGATTAAAGTACACACGCCTCAAGCGCTTAAAGACCCTAACTATCGCTTCCCATCCAATTACGGCGTAGAAAAATTTCTCGAACTCTTTTCGGAAGAGGATTACGACGCTTTTTGCCTTTCTTATATGTTCACCTACAGAGATTTTGAAGGTGGAACTCTCGGCCTCGCCTGGACCGGTGACCTCAAGAACGCGGGAGGAGTTTGCGAGAAAAATGGGGTGAGTTTGTGTTTAGAGTGTGTGACTTGAGTCCTACAAGTGAGTCGTTTGTCGCCAGCATTACAGGGGAAGCCTGAAAAGCCTCAACACGGGCATCGTTACGCTTCTCAATTATGGCAAACACGTTCCGCCGGCTGTTTCTCACGTTACTTTAGCGCACGAAATCGGTCACAATTTCGGATCGCCGGTAAGTTATAGATGTTGTTTTCTCATTCTTAATTATCTTTTCTTCCTCGACATTGCGTATTGCCATTTTGTAGCGCGCCAATCATTATTAAACTCAATTACTGGACATTTCTCCCGCTTTCTAATTAAATTGCCGCCTTCTTTACCGCCAATTTATTCCCTCTGTGGGTCGAGGAGTGCTTTGGCCACTCAACTTTCTTGGCATCATTTTTCTCATTAAACATTCATCGGTGAGGCCCGACGGGCAGGCAGCCAACACCTCTCGCTCTATTGTGTTCCATCTGTCCTCCACCCTTAGCCTTACTATTCTCAATGGAAGGACCCAAGAAAACAAACTCATTAAATCCAATAACAATTTCTTTTTCTTTTCTTATTGGCTCGACTTCCCCCCGTAAATACTCAGAAACATATACCCTAATCAACTTTTAATCTGGTCGCTAATAAATTAAAACCAAAATGGCTTATGATTTCCCGTTTATTTCATATGGTTTGGAACCGACATTTAAACTCAACCCGGAGATAAGGCAGTTAATTCTGGTCGACGATTTCGTCCATATTCGTCATCGAGACGAACACAGAAACGTAAAAAATTATCGAAAAAATATATTCATTTTAATACGAGAAATATTTCATTTGCTTCGGTTTCGAGCGAGTGATTCACCCTTTTTATCATGTGTGAAGTGGACGTGTCAATTAAGGCAGAAAGCCTTTCTTGGCACTTCCGTCTCCGAATCACTTAACAGAGACCGTGGACACGTGCTTGGCTGTCGGAATAGTCTTGTTAAGCTTCAGTCCGAAATTCGCGAGTGGACGCCCGTTAGCTCGCATCTTTTCGATTATGGAATGATGGTTTGATACCACTTGGGAATTCCTCCCCAGTCGCCCGCTGATGCCCCCAATCCTCCCCCACTGTTCGTCGAGACTTGAGCCGATCGAGCGATTTCCCTAAAGCCTTTCCCTTCTGCCGGATGATTAGTGCAGTCGTGGTGCTTGTTTTTAATGTTCGTCGCGTAACTCGTAAGGCTTAACTCATAATTAGGTTGGCGGACCCCTAACGAGCCGAAAGCAAATCACCTTGAAGCGGTGGCTAATTTATGATTATATTCATTTTCGAGGCATTTGTAATTTTGGTGGACGCAACGAAATTAAGACTGCTACTGATTTTATAACCGCTTAATAAGTTAGGGAAACTTTTGATTTATTTATTTTTTTAACATTGCTAATTCGCCGCCAAGACGTTATGAGATATGTAAAGTTAATTACAATTTTTAATAGGTTTATACATTAATCTTAATGTGGTACTTAACTTATATTAAAGCTTTTTAAAATGGTTCTGTGCATGAATTTATTAAATATTCAATGCCAAATAGAAAAATATTAAAATACTTAAAAATTACAAAATTTTTTTTTGTTGGAAAACTTTTGTTATTTGTGATCACTTCATAATGGATAACGAATTGTGGTTTATATTTTTTTTTTCTGGTTTGAATCTGTTTGTGAATGCCTTCTTCTAATCCCCAAATTGTTAGGTTAATTTCATTTGTAAAAAGCTGAGCTTTGACTTTCATTTTCTTGTTTGTTTTTTGGCTGATTTCAATCAGTCCTTTTCCCATTTCAGTTAATTCGAGGTTAGTTAGTCGAAATAAAAAAGAGAAAGAAACAAAAGAAATCCAAGTCTCAGGTGCGAATGGCGTCGATCTTCGCTTATTTAATTACACGAAGGCTCGGGATCAGACGTTTCTATTCCTCCCGCATCTTCGTGTGCGTCATGGAACTCACTTTTATTTCTTTTCTTTTTTATTTCTGCCATCTTACTCGGGGATTTCATCCATCATTTCTTCCTTCACGACACGGTTTAGTTTGCGAAAAGATCCCAACAACTGAATCAATAGCATGATGCATTGTATTTTCACTGCTTTTTACTGGTGAATCTGCGGATTCGTACAAATGTGTTTTCTATCCGTGAAAGGATTTGCAAACGATTTCCTTTTTTTTCTTCTTTCCTATAAAAATGAAAAATATGATTTAAAACTGATGCGATTTGTTTGTTTTGATAATAAATTTTAAAAGCAAAATAAGATTTTAATTATTGCTAACTTACAGAAATTATTTTAAGACTAAAAAGATTTAAAAAAATTATAATTTTAATAAAATTTGTAATATTTTTTACCTACATTTCGCTGTCGGGAACCAAATATTTCTTTCTTCTTTTGATAGAATTTTTAATAAAGAATGGCTGCGAGCGAGATATAATACAAGTATAATTAATAGAGACTTAACATCACGTCTATTTTTTCGATAAATTGCGCAAAGTCTGTCTAATGAATCGCGATTCAACAATTCGTGTTATTGAAAATCTAAAAACCAATTAAATAAAAATTAAATTTGCTCCCTTTTAAATAGAATAGAAATAGTGTAAATTAATTAGTTAATAATATACCTTTTTACGTTTAAAAATACCATGTTGATACCCGAGAAGACCTCTCGAGGCAAATTCTGGCTTCAATTTTAACTGACCTCTCGCTAAAGACCTTTGACCGTATTTTCAAGATTACGGTCACAAACACTAATTAAATCACTTAAGACCTTGTGAATATACGAAAAAGTCAGTTCGCGTGTCCTATTAAATTCCATTTAGCAGCTTATAGATATAAGAACGTAATTATTGAACTATACACTCCTAAAATTTCATTATTGAAAACAATAGTTCGCAATTCATTTTCTTACTAACACTTTCAAGCACGATCCTGAAGATGACCGTTTGTGCACACCCGGAGGCGAAGATGGAAATTACATTATGTTCGCCAGAGCCACTTCTGGAGACAAAAAGAACAATAACAAGTTTTCGCCCTGTAGTCTCAAGAGCATCAATGCAGTTCTAAACACCAAAGCCAGAGATGCCAAAGGATGCTTCACAGGTAAACATTAGTTAATTCCCTCAAGTGAGAATTAGTGTAATTTAATTAATGCGACACACGCACAACTCGATACCTGAAATTGCTTTCAATCGTGTCTGATTGTAAAATGTAATAAATTCGCAATATTTTCATTTCGTCCCTTAGAACCACAGGATTCCATCTGCGGGAATGAAGTTGTAGAAAATGGCGAAGAATGTGATTGCGGATGGGAAGAAGATTGTGAGGAAGTGTGTTGCTGGCCCATGAGAGCGACGTACCCTCCAAATGAAATCCCATGTCGCTTAAGGCCAAATAAGACTTGCAGGTGACACACACATTTCCGAGAGAAGCATTACTATTTTATTACTAACTAGTAATAAAATAAATCTTTAACTTATTTTCTCTCCCACTCTCTCTTACAGTCCCAGTCAAGGGCCCTGTTGCACTGCCAATTGTCAGCTCAAAGATGGGAACAGATGTCGAGATGATAACGGCTGTAGGGATGCCAGCTTTTGCGAATATCCTTTTAGTTTTACCCAAAAAAAAAAAGAGAAAAATTCGTATTTGAATCGCTTTCCTTAACCACTTTCTATACCAAGAGCAAAGGGCCTAAATGTCCACCATCGACAAATAAGCCGAATAAAACTATTTGTAACGAGGAATTTGTATGTTATATGGGGGTAATGTATTTAAATTGATAGTAAATTTATGCAATTAACCCTTTTGACTTGGCAGGAATGCACGGGTTCAATTTGCATTGCATATGGATTGGAGTCGTGTCAGTGTAAACGCGGGCCGAACGAACCGATCACAAAAGCGTGTGAGTTGTGTTGCAAATTTCCTGGGGAAGACCATCCGTGCATGTAAATGTTTGTCAATGAGTTTATCGCAGTCGAAGATCTCAATTTCTCTTATCTACGAGCAGTTCATCCTTCGAATGGAACACCTCACCTTACGACATTCCAGACATGTTCGCCAAACCGGGAACGCCTTGCGATAACTACAACGGTTACTGCGATGTGTTTCAAAAATGCCGCGAAGTGGACCCGTCGGGTCCTTTAGCCACCTTGAGGAAGTTATTACTGTCCACCGAGAGCATTGCGTCCATAAAAAAGTGGATTTTAAAACATTGGTGGTGTGTTGTGCTAATAACTGCCGGTTTCATCATTAGTCTGGTAAGCGATAAAAATGTGGAGAATGATTTAAATTCATTTTTTAAAATTCTTTTAAAGGTGGTTGTCGTTAAATTATTCGGCAAACAACCTCACAACAAAGCTAAAGCATTGATGGACAGTCACATGAATGGGGGCCCAAGTTCTCCACCGTACAGATCGACCACTAATCACGTGGTAACTTCCGTAATTAGCCGCACAAATCTTCCTGTGGCTACTGCAACGGCTGCTTACGTAAACGGACACGTACCTCATTTAGTAACTGGTAATGGATGGGTGTGAGATGTTTAAAAATATAATTATCAGTTGTGATTCAAGTGCCAATACGTAACGGTCATTAATGATACGCTTCGTGGTTTCAATTTTCTCTTCGGAGAAGAAACGATTTTCTCAGCAGAAGCAATTCAAGCTTCCTCGTCCCTGATCCCACTGAGCTTACAACAACTAAAAAAAAAAAACAAAAATCCAATGCTTCTCATGAAATTGTGGTGCATTTCTGTGATAAAAGTTCGTATTTAGGAAGCGGAAAAGGAGGGAGGAGTTAAAGCAAATTCATTTTTGTGAAATAAAATTTAAAATAAAAAAAAGTAAAGAAAAATGAAAAATGTAAATTAAATCAGTACAATCATATATTTACGAACGTGAGTTATACCTTTATTCCCACATTATAAAAACAACAAATTAAAAATGTTGAGATTCTGAAAAATAAGAATACAGAATATGAAGACATTTACAATTTAATGACATTTTAAAAAAAAATTATCAATCCGAGCCTTCGGTGCCCCGACTTTGACTGCTATCGTCGTTCTCTATATTGAGTTTTCCACTGCTTGTGGTTTCCGAGCCGCTGTCGCTCGTCGTGGCTTGACTCGGTGCATCGCCATCTGCAGTTTTTGCACTTTCATCGATGTCCATTGGTTCCTCCTTTCTCTTTTTATCCTCATCTACAAGTACAAGAAAATATAAAAAGATGTAAGTAAGACCCAAAACTAATTTACAAGAGCACTGTAATTTTTTTTGGGTACCTTTTTTATTTTCTTTCTCGTGTTTTACAGACGATTCCTTTTTCCCATTTACTTTTTTCTCTTCTTTTGTTTTACTTTTCTTTTCTTTTATTACTGGTTCGGGTTCTTTAGAATTCTCTTCTTCGTTCTCTTCGGCATCGCCATCCTCTTTTTCCATTTTCTCGTCGTCGTCTTCCTCCTCAAGTTCGCCTTTTTCGGCTGCTTCGGCCTTTTCGGCTTCTTCCTTCGCCTTCCTTTCAGCCTCCTCCTTCCGTTGTCTCTCGGCTTCTTCTCGGGCAGCTGCGGCCATAGCTCGATCCTTTTTGATTTGTTCCATGGCTTTTTCAACCAATCGGTTATACATTTCGGCATCGATTACTTTGGTGCATTGCTGCAATTTCGATTTTTCGGTTATTATATTTAAACTAGTTAAAAATTAAATCACACCTTTTTCAAATCTTCTTGAAATGCCTCGCTAGATTCGAGAAATTTTCGCTTTTTAGCTTCGAATTTTTCTTCAATTTGTTGCAATTCGGCTTCCAGCTTTTTCTGAAATTTGATTTTAGTAAAACAAAAATAAATACAATAACAAACGTAAATTTTAAAATATATTTTACTTGATGCATCGTGAGAGATTGGACTTGTCTTTTGAGTACGGTCATACGAGCGGTTGTAACGACGGAGCGAACATCGGGAACGATACAATCGCTAAATATCTCATTGATGAGCCGATGATTTCGAAGATAGCGAGCAGTAGCAATATGTTTCACGGAAAAACCATCATCTTGGTCTAAAATGACATATAATGTTATTTGTATCGCTATTTATATTTAGTAAAATTTCGCGCAATAAATTAAATAAAAGTGGTTATTGATCTTTCATCACTCGCGAACCTTAATTACAGTAGCACTTGACAATGACTCTTCACTTCCGCTTTTATACCTTTAAATAATGCAGTCAATTATTCTCGTCAGTATATTCAACTATCATTTAGAGAATATCTAAATCACCATCATAACAAAACTTTCAAAAAACAAATTTTAACATTTAACATGCTCAAAATGCGTGAGGAGGAATATTTCTTTAAATGAATTTAAATTAATGATTACTTTCTCAGTCAGAATATTTGCACAACAAATTTGCAAAAGTAATTTCATCGCACGCTTACGGTGAGGTAATGTACAAATTTAATTACATTTCTATTTCCTTTACTCTGACAGTAATTCGAAATGCTTTTAAAATAAGCAATCATTGAGCACACATACTTTAATCAACATCTTCAATTAAGCTAAAAACACATGGCGAAAACCATTTTAATAATTAAGTTTCGCATCATAAAAGACTAAGTAATAATTTTTTTTCCAGTTAAAAATAACTATTTGCTATATTTATTACACTTTATTTCATCTTACCATCTTCATCTTCGGCCGATTCGATGCACACGCGTCCATCAGATTTCTACAAAGAAAATAAAAATCAAAAAAATATTAACAGAAATTACTATTTAAGTAAACTAAAACTACTCTACCGAGATAAATAATCTACTTAGTAAATAGAGAAAGACAAGATTCCCGATCACTTGAGACTCGGTGCTTTTAAATTAAATTTAAAAATTGGTGGATATGAAGAAATCAACTAACCGTCATATTACCTATCGCTGACGCCCGATCTAAAACTTCCCTCTCTTCTGCGTGTTGAGCTAAAAAATGTTGTATACACTCAAATTGAACGTATTTGACGTATAAGATAATTAAAATCGAATAACCCACGAACAAATCCTGGGTTAAGTGCGAGGTGTAACACAAATTCAAAACAAAAAAAAAAATGTTCTCTCATATTTTAACCGTTTTAAACCAGCTAAACAGACTCAAATTGAGATAAAAGACAAAAAGGTAAACAAGAAACACCAAACCACCATCAAACATTCTGCAGTTAAACGCAACCCTAAACAAAAAGTACACAGCTTTTCTCCTTTTTTTTTAAAACTGTTTTATAGCAAGCAAAGAAAGCATTTATCTTAAAAAAAAATTTCAGATTATTTTTCCAAAATAAAAATAAAGCAAAGCCGTTATTCGTGTCAGAATTGAAATAAACGTGAAAACAGTAGAGCATGAACGTAAAAAAATAAAAAAACAAAAATAAGCAGCTAGAAAACAAGAATATGAAACTTTTAGAAAACATTTACTTATCGTCAATAAAAGATATTTGCTGAAAAGCTCGCTCGATTAGGCATTTTAGCAGCAAGACTTACCACGTCCTTTGGCTGCAATCCAGGCCAGATAAGCAGGGGAATTGTGATAGCTTTTCAATGTCTTATCATATTCTAACTGAAATAATAAAAAAAAAATGAAAATAAGGCTTAACTTATATACAAATAAAAGCTGGGGAATGTTTACACAGCTAACTGGGGTCAGCTGTCGTCTAATGGAAAGCAGGAATCATAAAAACTAGAGATAAATAACTAAATTCGTTCCTTGAGTTTCATTTCAAATCACCTACCTGTAATAATTAAGCAGAAATCTCAGGCTGCGAAAACACTTTAACAAAATTTTTCAATGTTGCCCTATTTGAATTAATAGGTTTCGCTAATAGGTAGATTCATCAAAATGTTGAAGAGAGAATTAAATTTAGCAAATTTCTATCTCCAACTCTCAGGTTAGTGATTAATGCTTTACACTTGAGATTTCTGCGAAATTCATCACTTCTTCTTCACTTTAATAAATTAAAAATACATATAAAATATGCTCAAAATTGGATTATGAATTAAACCCTTATTAAAAATTATCTCACCATTTATTCCTTTATGTAAGAAAGTACTATTTTGAGTGAACAACTGAATAAAAGTTAGATTAAACTTGATTGCAATGTACCAGTGGTGCTCATTTTTAGTTTACTTAAAGCTGATAAAAGATTTTCTTTTAAAAAAAAAATTAAAAAACTCGATTTAATAAATTATTATTTTGGAAGTTTATTTTCATTGCACTTATGAGCACCACTGATAATAAACAGTGAAATTGTTATTAAACTACATTCATGCTTACAATCAATCTACATTTTTTTAATTAACCATGCGCATGCAGTGTTACACAATGTATTTAATAAAGTTGAAGAAAATAAAATTGCACTTCTGTTGCTTTCGTCAACTGTTATTAAGCCATGCAATATGGAATTAAAAATTTAACATTTTTGAAAGTCAAAATAATAAATAATACATATCTCAAGACAAGATAAACAGTTAGCAGAATATGGTATAACTAGAAAATTTCGTACATTCGCAATATAATAGAATCAAAAATAATAAAAAACAAAGGATGCAGCCAGAGGAATGGAATGGGAATGGTGCGAAAATAAAAATCAAAAGTTTGAAAAATTATTTGTTATTGTAAATTATTTTCTACATAATATAAATACACATTATGTATTATTGGTGACGTTAGAGGAAGCCAGAGTATACAGTAATGTACACAGAAAATAATAAAGTAGGCGAAAATGCATCAAAGCCAGACACTGATTGCCATATGGTACAGGCCTGTCATAAGGATTTTTCTTTTCTCTTTTTTTTGTGTTAGAAGAAATTATATTCCACTCAATAAAATCCAGCTAAATTCTATGGTCAGAGCTTTTGCCAAATCAAAACCATAAATTTTCATTCTTGGAAAAAATAGTGAATTTTACCAAATGTGCAATTATTAAATGGGTGCAAATTAAAATAAAGCTCTGAGCATCGAATGAGGCTGGGGGGAACTTACATTTGGAATATGTATTTTGGCTTTGAAACCAGCACAATGGGAAAATGACAGGTACCTTCTCAGCCTCATAGTCATCTAAGAATTCTTGTTTCTCCTCATCACAGAGTTCTCTCCACATCTGACCGATGATTTTGCCAATCTCCCATAGCTTCAGGTCAGGATTTTGGGCCTTGACCTGGTCCCAGACCTGTGGAGGAGGAGAATAAAACAGGCTTCCAGGTCAACTACAACAAGATGCTGATGCTGCTGCTGTTGCCACTAAAACTCTTTCCTTTTATTTTAAATAAATTATTATATGCATGACCCCTTACCAAAAAAGGGTAAAACTAAATAAATTATTAATATAAAAAAAATGTGGTCAAACCACTAAAAAAAGTAGAAATAATAAAAATTTATGATTTAATGACAAAACTTCGTGTTCTGGCTGAATCCTCTCATCATTTTACTTAATTTAATTCCTTCTTTTTTTTACATTTAATTCATTTTTTAAATTTGGAATCGGGATGAATATAAATAAAACGAAATAAAACAAAATTAAAATGGAAAAAAGACGACTGAGCAAAAGTGCGGACAAATACAAATCACGAAGTGAAACGTTGACACAAAGTTAATATAGATACTGGTGCAGAGGAAAAACTTTTAACCAACACAAATGCCGTTATAGATCCCTCCAAACACCAGTGCAAGATATTATACTATTACCGGTAGTCAGAAAATGTACCGACTTTCAAAAAATGTCACCATTTTTTCCACTTTTTTCAGCTATTGCATCAAAAAGCACTGCAATAATAGAAAAGTAATTTAAATACAAATTTCGCGCTTTTAAAAGCTGAAATTTAAAAAATAAAAATAAAAAATTTACAACAATTTCACCTGTGAATACCTTAGAATTTTATAAATTAAATTTAAAATTTAAAACATGAATCTGAATATTTTTAAATTCAACTGCAGTTGTTTTTTTCTTTCAGAATTTAAATTAAATTTGCTCAAATAATTATTTTCTTTTCATTTTTTAATTTTTTTTTTTTGGTTCTTAAACAAACTTAACCCAGGATCAGAACAAGGGTACCGAGCCTCGTTTTATTGGGGTCTTGCCTGACTTCAAAGTGGCATAAAAAAAAATTTTAATAAAATATCTGAGTACCTTTCTGCTGTACCTCATGTAAGGCATTAATGGCTTGTCTGGTGGTTTGGGTGGTTTCGGGTTTCTTGTATCTGGCTGTCATTTGAAAAATAATTTTTTTTTAAAAATGAATAACTTTTCTTAACAATTAATAATTCTAAACTTACTCCGGTCGTTTTTGTCCCGACTTTGACAGGATTAAATGATGGATGACCATGAGGAGAGGTAATAAATGGGCTGCTGCTGGTACCCTGAAATGTAATAAATATTATTTTTGAAATTTTTTTTTTTCTGATTAATTTAGGTTAATTTTACCGATGGTGTAGCTGCCGATGATGAGCTTCCAATTTGTGCTCGAAGTCTTTCTGTTATAAAAAAAAATTTTTAAGAATTTATAAAGAAATAGAATTTCACATTTTTTAAAACTAAATTAAATTATATTTTTTTATAGGTAACATCTAAGTTTTTATAAATTACCTTTTAAAATTCCTACATTGATTGGTGTGCCAGGATTAAATGGCTCTAAGAGACCAGAGTACATAAAAAAAACAAAAGAAAACAAAAAATAAAAGGAACACAACAAATTAACTTAAAACTAACTTAACCTAATTTAAAATTAAATATTTAAATTACAAATAGCGCAATCAAAACATAAATCAATAAGAAAAATAAATAAAAATAAATAAAAGCAAAAATAAACTGAAATAAAAGGAATCTGAATTTCGTCAAACACTTACGATTGAGAGTTGGAGTTGGCTGGGTAGCCATTGATCGGTAATTCGAAGGTAAAGCCATCTCTATTAACTGCTTATCACCACAAATTAAACTAAAGGTAATGACGAAATGATTATTTTAGACGCTAATCAGCTTATTTATCATGTTACTTCGTAAAAGGTGATAATTAAATCCCGAAACAAAGCCAACTACAGCTTACAAAATGGTGAATTACAAAATGGCTGCTCTGAATCAAATTTAGCCTCTAACCGGCAGTTGTTGTGGTTCGGTTCAAAGTAAAAAAAATACGAGAATACGGGTGAAGGGTGAATCCAAGTAGTTCACTCTAAACTAGATTTCATCAGCCAATCACGAGTCCTTATGTCATTCGCGACACTCTACTGCTTGATCAATGCTATTGTCATCATTTGATTTTGAATTAACAAAAAACGCAATCCAGCGAACTCTCCTATATACGGTATATGTATCAACTATGCATGGGTGATAAACGAGAAGTACGGGGGCGGTAGCTGGCCATTCATGCCGCACTTGGTCGATCGAATGCCGCTGGCGACTGAGCGGCCACCTGCAAATGCATGGCCCAAAAACATCGGATTTGATTCGAACCATTGCAATTAAATAGTTTACAAGTTTACATTAATAATTAACAAGCTGGTAGTATTGTTATATTTTACTGCACGAAATTTACACTTGAAAACTCTTTCAATTTGACTATGAAACTATAAATATAAATAATTAAAAAAAAAATAATTTTTATAACAATTTCTTCTCATTTTCTAATGTAATAATCGTGTCTTTTTAATTATCTTCTCTATGTATATATTACGCTGACGACTGTGTCTGGTGTGTGTGTGAGTGAATCCGCGAATTGGATGCGTCATAAGATTACGTCACCGCGAAAGACGTTGAAATCAAAGATGGTCGCTGATCTAAACGAAGTAAATGAAACTAAACGAAACGAAGTAAGTGAAACAAATAAAAACATTTTTTGATTTTCTAATTGGCAAAAGAAAATCTTACATTATATAGAATTTAAGTAAAGGAAAGAAAATGAAATGAAACAGGTGGGAGGAAAGCAAATGAAACGCGAAACAATATAGTAAACGAAGCAATAGTAAATGAGTGGAAAATGTTAATAAAATTTAGAATTTTATTTATTTTAATAGCTTAGTTTATAAATTAATGCTTTAAATTGACAAGTTGTTATTTTGTACTTTGTCACTAGATGTTGCTGCAATGCATTAAATTTAATTTAATCAAGAATTAGCAGCTGGCGGCTGAGCGGATAAATTTATCAGTTATATAAATTGTTTGTTTAGCCAGTCAGGATTATTTAAATTAATAAAAATTTTCAAAAATAAATAAGTGTAATCCAATTCAGGAAACATTTATTTATGAAAATCATAATTTTATATAGTTTAATCATAAATTAAATAAAATTTTCATGTTTTCTGAATTGTATTACATTAATTTTTTCTTTTTGGTTGTTAATAATTTGAAAATCCCAACCAGCTAAACAATTAAATTAATAGGTATTAAGAGGCGTGAAAAGGGATGATTTGGTAAAGTTATACAATATTTGTTTTACAAAACATATTATAATATGCAAAGTTTAAATCTAAAAATTAATTTCAGTTAATATAACTCAAAAGGCTAAAAAAACTGTTTACAAAGCCATACCAAGCAAAGGGTACTCAACAACCCGACGTCAGTATTAACTGCCGTCGATAAAATATATTTATAGAAATATTTACAAGCACATTGAAAATTAAGTAAATAATAGTTTATAAATATATAATAGGATAATAAGTTATCTATCTTGTGCACTGGGAGGTAATATACCTATGGCAAGTTCTGTGGTGGAAAATTAGGCCCGGCTGTACTTTTAGAAAAAATTGGAGACGCCTAGTCCATATTCGTAGGTGCACACCTAAGTGTGTAAAAGTAGTAATAGAGGTGTATAGCATTGTAGCGGACGGAACACTTTCGGTGCAATAAAATCAGGAAGAAAGTTTTTGGTGCTATAAAATTGTTTTTGCTATCAATTTTTGGGTCATGCGAGGAATTATAATTCGTCGACGATCGAGGAAACAGGTAGTAGTTTTTTACATTTATCTCGTACTGAATTTGATTTTGGTACGTTTTATTGTTGGGGTACGAACGAAATGGGTACGCAAATAGATCCTTGCGTTACTTTTGATAATTATTGAAATAAACAAATTTTCTTAACCAAAATTTTTTAGATTTATTTCGTTTCTAGAGATTCCCGATCCCGTCACGAATTGTAACGTTACGTTTGTTTTACGTCGAGTGTATGTAAGCTAGACACGACGGTGGATTACCGCAAGTTTATTTTAGACATTTTTCACGCTGCGAATAAAAAGGTTTTGAGTTTAAAAATTGATTTAACAATGATTTAATGATTTTACGTAACTGATTTACGGTCACGAATGCGATTGGAATTACAAATGTACGCATCGAATTCGAAAGGTCGGAGTGAAGTTACTGAAGTTGTAGTCGAAATGTTAGGGAAAATCTCGTGAAGACGAATGTAAAATCGACATAAAATATTTGAATTAATAATGAATTTTAACAATTTTTTTTTATTTTAAAGAAATCGATGCTTTTAGCAAAATATCTCTCTTAAGTGGAATCGTTGTGGTGTTTTTACTTTTATTAATAACAATTTTATGCATCACAAAATGCAGATTAAAAAACAAAAGGAATTTTCCGACAAACCGAAAGGTAAAATTTAATTTAATTTAATAAAAACTAAAAAGGATATTAAATTTAAATAAAAAAGCAGAAAAGAAGATGCAAACAAAATACGTAAATAATTGTTATTTTAAATTTAAAAATAAATGTGAAAAATCCATTACTTATTATTTTTTACAAGAAATTTTTCTCATTAGGAAAATGATCCATTTGAAACATGTAAGCAGTGAAATCCCCAAGAAAAGTCCGATGCTTCCACCGATATCGGAAATGAAGGTTGAAAATGGGTAAGTGAAATATTGAGAAACAATTTGGTTAGCATTTGTGTTAGGGACAATTGCAATTGTGGTATTAGGAAATTTTTCAATTTTGCCGACCCAATTAGTTATGGTAAAACTAATAACCGAACACGGTCGTCTACAATTCAAATTCGGAGCGATAGAAAATTGTCGACGTAAAATTTTATGAAAAACTTCGTCAATTTCAGCCATTGTATCGCATAACGGTAAATCTGATTCCATAAAAGGCCATCTAAATTGGTACATTTTTTTAAAAATTATTTAATTTTAATTTTAATTAATACTTACTTGCATTTGGCACCAAAATTTTCGTAAATCCATTTTTGGTTAACACAATCATTCTCTTGTTCCTCCGAAACGCAGGGATCACGAGACGTGTTTAAGTATTCGAACTGTTTAATCAAAAGAGAAATTATATATAAATTAAATTGAATTTTATAAAAGTAAATTTCATTTTTTACTGTTGTTGATAATAATTGAATTTCGTTCATTCGATCTTTTTCGATGTAAAGATTCGGTAGAGGAACAATAGTGCCATAGTGTGCCGAATGTAGATTCGACTACACATTTACTTAAATTAATTTAAATTTAAATATTTTAGTAAAATTACCATAAATACGTATCGTGACAGTTCAGTGTAACTGCTTATTCTCAACCAAAACACTCTGACTTTTCCTATGAATTTCCAGTCGAGATCTAATTAAGGGAAATTAAATTTTCTTTAAATATGAATAGAAAAAAATAATTTAAAATTTACCGGGGTGAAAAACAATGCATTGACCGGCAACGGTGTTGATCAAGTGTTGTTTCATCCAATTATTCGAATCACATTTTTTCCGATCAATAGCATATTTGCACTAAACGAAAATGATAAAAAAATTTATTGATTTTCATAAATTGCAAATAATTAAACCTCTGCGAATAATTCGATTATCTTATTCGTTTTCGTAAACCACAAGTCTAAAATAGAAATATTCATTTTTCGAAAAGAATAAGTCAATTTTTTGTCTTTAGTCAATTGGTTACAAACTTGATCTTCATTGCAATATTTGGTAAAACCCGGTTCGAATTCGAAAGTTGTTTTGTTCGAGATTGGACAGAGTGTAAATGCGGGTACTTTGTAATGAGTGAAAGTGTTGATTCGTACAATTGTACTAATAGGCATTGCTAAATACTTGTGTAAAGAAATTCCGAAATGCCATATACTCAGAACAAAACAAGTGGCAGTGGAGAAAATCCATAGCATTTTTGAAATACGAGATGTACGTTTGTACTTTCGTATCTTACGAATCTTCATCGTGTTTCGTGTAGCTTTGGTCGTTGCAAAATAAGGAAAAAACGACAATTTCAACTGACATATAATTTTATTTTATTGATTTAGTAATTTGTGGTTTAAAGTGCAGAATTATTGTCTTAACGAGTTATCGATTCGTTGTAAAGTTTCGGTTCGATATTTACGAGAATTTAATATTTTATGCGATGAAAATCAATTACAAATTTACAAGATTTTTTTAACATTTTTACGCTCGCACAAATTTATTAAATATTTGGATGAAAAAACGTAAACACGAAAGTAACGAAATCCCGAGAAAAAGACCAATGCTGCCACCAACATCCGAAACAAAAGACGAAAAAGGATACGTAAAATGTTCAATAACCATTTGCGCGACATTTGACTGAATGTGTAATGCAATAAATGTTGAAAAATCAGTTTCTTCATTTTCCCCACGCAATTCTAATATCGAATAAGTGGTGACCGAACACGGTCTTTTGCAATCATAATCTTGCAATATTTGAAGTTCCTTGATTTTGCTCGTCATTTGATCGTTCTCGTACATCGAATTGCAAAATGGTAAAGTTGAATTGATAAAAGGCCATCTTGAAATTTACAATTACCTCATTTTTATTTACAAATTAATATTGAATTTTACCTGCATTTTAGGTCTTCGGATTGAAATTTATTCGTGACCCATTTGTTGATGCACGCGATTCGTTCCTCGTTCGTAAAACACGGATTACGTGTGGTATTTAAATATTGAAACTGATTTTAAAATTTTTTTTTTTTTAATTATTAAATGTTTAAATGTTTGTTACCACTGTAGTTTCGATGTTTAGCTCGTTGACTGCATTGCGTTGTATGTATGAGTCACCCAAGAACAAACTGTTGAGTACTTTTGTTTGGTGTAATTGAACCTTTTATGTAATAATTTAGGTAATTTAGATAATTTTAGGTTATTTTAATTCATTATTACCATGAAAGGTATGAGTGGATAATTGGAAATATTCGTTATTTCCAGCCAAAATACCCATGATTTACCCACGAAATACCAGTTCAGATCTAAAATGTACGTAATTTTTTAAACAATAAATGAATGTATGAAAATAAATGTATTTATCTCACCAGTACTGAATGATCGACAAGGACCAGCAATTGTATTCACTGGACGTTCCTCGATCCAATCGGGTTCTTCACATTTAGTATAATTTGCAGCATAATAACACTAAAAAATTCGAAATTTACTGAATGTTAACCAATTACAAGTAAATTGATATATTTTACTCTAGCTTTTTTTGTTATTGTCAAATTTGATTTCGGGTGCCACAAATCAAGAAATGTTACATTCAGTTTGTCAAATTCAATGTGTTTTCGGGCTTCGGTAGTCGAACGATTACAAATTTCGTGTCGTTCGCATATTTTATCAAATTCCTTAAATTCGTAGGTGATGTTGAATGAAGCTGAACACACGGTAAATTCGGGTATTTTGTATTGCAAAAATGTTTCGATTTTCACATGAGTACCGATCGGGCGTTGAATGAATGTTTCCAAGCAAATTTCTAATTGCCAACTGCATAAAGCGCTACTTACAATAACAGATGTAAACCAAATGATGTTTTGTACACGCGATGCATATTTCTTGTGAAAATATTTTTTTTTAAATAATTCATTTCGTGCTCCATTTTGTCTTGTTAAATTGGTTTGATGTCGATAAATTGTTTTCGTATGTCTAATCGGCAGTTTTCTATTCCTCGAATACATTGCGACTAATACTTTGATGGGAAATGGATGGTAGCACGAGATTTAGTCGAAAAGAAATCAAATGGTTAATTAAATATTTATCAGAAGAAATTTATATTACAAATGTCAAATGTCAGATTGCAATAAAATGGTGAAATTAAAAATTCATTTCGATCAATGAATGTCTTCGTTGTTTGTGCTCATATTTCGAATTTGTATTTTCGTCATTTTTAACATTGGTTAAAAGAATTTCGTTGTTTTCTTCGAATTCAATTTTTCTCCACTTGTAAGGCCGATTTTCGGAAGTATCGAAAATGCGAATGTCGTTTTTAGGGCAACACAAATATATTTTTTCCCAGCAAATTGGTGAACTTGAAACAGACTTTTCAACCAAATCAAATTCGATTTCTCGTAATTTTTCAATTTTTCTTGCGGTTTTATATTTTAATAGTAAAATTGTAGCGATGACTATTAACAATAAACAAATAAGCACTGCTACTGACAATTTCCATTCGATTATTGGGATCATTTCGTTGTCATCTACAAAGTAAAAAAAATTTTTTAATTTATTTGCAAATCTGATATAATTTTAACCTTTTTCGGCTTCCTTTTCATGAGTTTCGACAATAATTCGCACTGATTCGCTGCTTCCTCTAACGTTAGTTGCGTAAAGTTTAAGTAAATATTCTTTCGATGGTTTTAAATTTTCAATGTAAAAATCCGGAATCTTTTTCGTAAACGTTTGTAAAATCTTATTTTCAAATATAATTTCATACGTTAAATAAATTTAATTTAATTTATGTAAATTTTTACATCAGTAGTCGCTCTGTCGTGCAATTCCAGAACAAAAATGTCGTACACGTTATTTCCATCGCATTTAACTTTTACGCTAATTTCAGTTACGTTGTAAGTAGTGCAGTTTACCAATGATAAATCGTTTTCTATAAAAAATAAATCGGTAAAGCGAAATAGTGAATCGTAAAAACAGAAAATAACCTTCAATCACAATTTCGAAAATACAATGTTCAATTTGAGTTCCGATTTCGTTCGTTCCCCAACACGAAACCGCGCCTAAATCTGATTTTGACATTACGGTATAATTTATTTTACTATTCATTCCTTTCGAATTCGATAACAAAGTTTTTGTTCCTTTTGGTGTTGCAGAAGTCCAATGGAAAATGATATTTGCTGGATGAGCGTCGAGACCACACGAAATTTCCATCGTTTGATTCGTAGTTGCGAAATTGTATTTCATACGTTGATTTTCAACACAAATTGGTTTGTCTGAAAGTTTCTAGAAATTTCTAACAATTCTTTGATTTTTAAAAAAATATTTTTACGTTTAATTTGCAGATGAAAATCATCGCTTTGACCTTCTCCTTGGCTATTTATTGCATCGCAAGAGTAAAATCCGTTATGTCGTGGGTGCACCGATTGGATGACTAACGATTGATCGCTTATGATTGTTGCATTAGTTTTAGGCTTTAATAATTCTTTTTGAAATTTCCATTCGATTCTGAATACGAACGGATTGGCCGCAATGTGACATTCGAAGTAAACGTCATTTCCTTCTACGATGTTAGTCTTATTCACTGGTTCGGTCAACTCAATCATAACGACCGGTACGTCTAAAAATTAGCGAAATTTTAATTGAAATAAAGTTGAAATTAAATTTATTTACAGTAAACATTGAGGATCCATTCGTCTCGTATTCCGCTGTTTGGAATTAGGGGATTTTCAGCTTCACATATCAAACGTTTCCCGTTATCCGTACTTTCAGGAACGAATTTGACCGAATTCGTCGTGTTACCGTCAACATTCGTGTATTGGTTATTTGAATTTAATTTTATCGGACCCAACCACCATCTGATGACCACTTTAGGCTTTGACCCGACAGATTGACATTTTATTTCGGCTTCAAGTCGTGCGGATAATGGGCGAACGGGTTTTATGAGTTTAACGTAAATTGGTTTTACTATAGAAAAGATAAATTTTAATTAAAACTTTTGCTTGGAAATAGAAAAATTTATACGATTCATGTCGATAGTAATAGAAGTGGTGAGTGGTGGAGTCAGATTAGTATTTGAAGATTCGCACGTAAAATTCGTGCCAAAATGCGCTCGTGTTAAATACGGTATCGTCAAATCGTTACGAACTACTCCAGATGATATAATTTGCCTCGAATTATTAACCAAATTCCCGTTTTGGTACCAATTTACTGTAGGTCGTGGTTTACCTGTAATTTTATTCAATTAATTCCTCAAGTCATAGGTTTTATTTCAATGAATTTACACCTTCTTCGACTTTACACGACAAATAAAGTGGAAATCCTTCGTTGTGAGGCACCGATACCAAACTTAATCTTTCGTCCTTTTCGTTCGTGATGATCGGCGGTAAAGGTAGGACTAAATTTTTTTTTATTATTTAATGTAAAATTCTATAACGTTTGATAAATACCTATTACGGTTAAAGTGATTGTGTAATAACGTGTGGGTGTATTTAGAAAGTCGAGGCGACAACAATAGTTTCCTTCATCATTCAATGTGATATTACGAATTAGTAAATAACCAAGTTCGTTGATATCGTTGCGCGATCTATTTCGTAGATCGATACTGAAAAATAATTTTATTTTTATTTAAATACAATTTTATGCGTTTGAATTGATTTTTACTTGTAAAATGGGCTGTTGGAAGTGTCCTTGTACCAGAAAATCATTTGTAGGTCATTAGGAGAAGTCAGATTACATGGCAGACGAATTTCAGTTGTTAGAATTGCTGTTAAACTTATTTTGTCTTTTTCGTTGCAAATTCTACCTGTGATAATTGAATTAAATTGAATTTCTTATTGTTAATTAATATTACCTGCAACTATTGGTAACGTCAAAATGAACCAAAGAAACATTTTTAAAGGTTTTGTCGTGGAGTTTTATAAATCTATAAATGTTTCTCACGCTACTTTTATTATCTTTTGAGAGATACACGCGATTTGTTCATCACGTAAATAAACAAGTATTAATCGATATTTATTGAATTTTCTAAAATATAATTTTATAAATTTTTCTATTACAATTAAATACAAACAAAAATATTATTGCTTAAATTGAAAACAATGAAAAGCAATTAAAAGTGAAAATGAGTGCTTAGTAAATTCAGTGAATTAAAAAGAATAAAGTTTTTCTATTTGCATTTATTTTATTTTTTGTTGGAACTGAAAGTCAATAGGTGCATTGGGGCGGATGGGGGGGGGGGGGGGCAAAA
>JAQFZU010000322.1:0-31460 GCA_034696185.1 Henia vesuviana | reverse complement strand
TTTTTTTATTAATTTTTTTTTTTTTTTTTTTTTTTTTTTTTTTTTGCTGCAAATAAAAAATAAATTACTTTTAGTTTATTTCTTACTTAATTTTATGTTGTCATGATTTTTTTGTTTTATATTTTATAATCCAATATTTTTTTTTCAATTTCGTCAAATTGAAATATTAGAATTTCCATGGCGATATTTGTTATTAAAATAATATTACGCCCAATGTGGCAAAGTCAATAATACTAAAATGGCAATAATTTTATTTCCTTGAATTTTATAAAATTGAATTTTTATCGATTTTTTTTTAAATTCATTTTTCCAAAAATTTAATCTTCTTAAAATAAAAAAAGAAAAAAAAAGTTTTTTAAAAAAAAATCAATAAAAATGAATCTGCGGTGGAAAAAAAATTAATACAACGATTAATTTCTAGGAATTATGATCCACGATCTGTAATTATGATCACAAATGAATCAGTCGCCATGTTGTAATTCATATGCCACAATTGATTCAATTTAATTATCCGACCAAAACATGCAATCATCTATTCTCAGTTATTTTAAAACGTTTTAAATTGATGTTAGCATGCTTACCGACTTGTTTCAAAGCTTCCGAATGACCTGACTTTCCTTCAATCGAATCTATTCATGCCTTTCCTTGCTGCCCCTTCACCTGTCGCGTTTACTTTCCCACACGGCGCGGATTGCTTTTCTATTACAGAGACATCGCGCGAGAAAATGATTAAACTCAGTTTTCATTCGGCCAATCACAAAATTACGCTTAGAAATAAACAAAACGTACATTCGTAGTTGCAGTGCAAATAATGTTTTAAACATGCAATAAAAACTCAGTATTAAATGAAAATATCAATTTATTTAATGCATTTACCTGTTACTTAGTTCATTCAAATAAAGTCACGTCACGATTGGCTTTTACAATTGAAGTCAAATATACAATAAGAAAAATACAAATCCAAAACATAAATAGCCGTAGAAATCGATAGTTATTCTATTTTTGGTCTTGCATTAAAGTAGCGATAACTTTTTCTTCTTTTAAAATGGGTTCTAAGTCAATATCGTCAACGCGTAGATTTACCTGTAAAGTAAATGTAAATAAATAATGCAATGCAAAAGTGAATTAATTTGTGAAAATACCTTTGTCAATCTCGATTCTTTATTTTTCTTAAGTGAAAATAAACCTTGATCTTCTAATTGTGAGCAAATCGATATCAATTCACCACAATCTACAGATGTCAGTTGCTGTTTACGACACAAGGAACTGTATAAATCGTGTAACTAGTTAAAAGTAAAAAAACAAAATTCCAAAAAATTATTTTAAAAATGTTATTTTTAATTTAAAATTAAATTCATACCTTTCCAACAGTGACATCCTTAACATTCTTCTTTTTTCTCAACGTTAATAAACAGAAAATCACAATTTTATGTTGCAACGGGAGATGTCGACCATTGACTGACGACACTGAATTATTAACCGAACTCAATACTGATTGAACGTCTTGAAGTTTAACTTGCATTTTAATTGGAGATGTTTTTAGTTTCTCGTCAACTTCATCTTTAATTCCACTTTTAATGACCCTTAAAGTCGCTTGTCTAAAAAAAATAATAAATTTCATTATAATTTCTTCAAAAATTTGATATTTTGTAAACCTCAGCAACGATAAAGCTTTTCTCGCATCTCCATTATGAGCTGCCGCATTCCTCGAGCAATATTCAATAACAGTAGGCTTAATAAGTGTTTCTATATCTTCTTTATACACTACTAATCGTTCGTCAATTATATTTCGAATCTCGTCTTTCGTGTATGGATCAAATCGAAGTAATTCCGGATTACAATCGTTCAATAATTTCAAACACGGAAGAGTTTGGTCGAGTGGTGCCAAAGCATTTGCTATTCCAATTAAAACTAATCTTGAATTTGGTAGAGAAGACCATTCAAAAATGTTGGATAAAACGTCGTGATTGTTAGTATCGAGATAATCGATTTCGTCCAAAACGATAATACTAAAATAAATAAATTATAATTAAAAAAAATTGAATACACAATTAAATTTTGTAAAATCTATACATTGGTGGTCCCTTTTTAACAAAGTGTTTATGAAGCAGAGTCGGTAGTTTTGAATTGGAGATTCCAGTGGATGAGATTTCCAAATCGTCTGAAATTTTCTTAAAAATACTTCGAGATGAATTTAACATCATGCAATTGACTATTATCAATTGGAATTTCTTCTTAGACTAGAATTAAATTGCGATATTTAAATTTATGATTTTATACATGGAAATTTGTAATTAATACCGTATAATTCTGTAAACAGTAAAAAGCACATGCGGTTTTGCCAGTGCCCGGTGGGCCAGTGATATACAAACTACCCGATAATTTCTTAGTGACACAATCATCGACAAAAGTTTCGATAATCCTCAATTCATTTTCTCTACCGACGGGTTTAGTCATTGCGGATTCGTGTAAAGCTTCGATTATTCGTTTGCATTGATTATCTGGAAATTAAAAATGAATTTAGTAACTGTTATTTGATTATTTTGGTGAATTATTTACGCTTTTTAATAGCAGGGTCGATTTTAGATGGAGTTTTCATTGGTGATGGTGTTAAAATATTCCTTGGTGATTTTCTAAGACCGTTTTCTTAAATACAAATTCAATTATTTTTTAAAAAATTAACTTTTTGTTCAAATATAAATTACCTTGAATTTTGTTATTCGGGGTTTTCATTGGTGATGGTAATAAAATATTTTTTCTCGCAACTGCAGGACACTCTGTGAATTTAATTTAAAATATTTAAAAATATTTTAGAATTTTTTTTGTTTAGTTTAAGTGTTTTTAACACAACCTGCAACTGCAATGGGTGTTTCAGAAGTTTTCATTAGGTTTTTCGCTTGCAATTTTGTAAGTCTCTTTCGTTTGGGTGGCGAACACTTTTGTTCGTTTTCGTCTAAAATATTTCAAATATTTTTAAAGTTAGTTAAGATAATAACCGTATCAATTCTCGCATACCAATGTCTTTTTTGTTTGGTGTTTTCATCAGCTGAGTCATTTGCAATGGCATCTGAAGCTTCTCGATGCTTACAACTACTTGTTTTAACAAAGTCTTAGCCATTTAAATGCTATTTGTCGGAAGAAAAATCAATGAAAACTGACTAAACTACAATCGACTTCTTCCCGAATACAAATCTTCATTAATAATTTCCCGCGTTAGCAAAAAAGCACATGTTTTGGCGCTAATACATCATCTCGTTTCTCATTGGTCCAATCTGATGTAAGTAAATTAAATGATTAATGAAAAAAAAATTAAACAAAAGAATTTCCTTTCAATGACAAACACTTTTTATATACATCATAATCTTGCAGGTGTTTTATAATCGACACGTATTATTTCTATTAAAACCATTGACGTATTTTTAAACTAATCACGTGACAGACTAAAACACTACAAGAAACGTCTCCTCGCTCTCGTCAGCCACAAAAACTAACCCTAAAGATCCGTCATGGCGAACGTTGGTATGGATTCGTTTTTCCAGACTTTAGGCGAAAAACTGTAAGTTTGAACTCAGATTAAACGAAATTAAATCGTAGCCACATTGTTAGATCGAATCAAATACAAAATAAAACAGATTAAGTAAATAAAAACGAAACTAAAACTCGCTAACGTAACATTACGTGGCATTCGACTTTCGAAATATTATCCCTAAAAAATTGCGAAAAAATGTTGAAATATCAAAACATACGATTGTCATTTTAATGATTAGTACACACAAGAATAAAATACAAGTTTCGAACTAAATTTATTCAACTTTGTTTAAGTTAACCAGTCTCAAACTTGAAATTACGTCATTTGTAAAAATTTGTTTATCTTTAGGGAAACACCAATTCGACTACACTTGCAAAATGTGTACGCCAGTTTGGCCCTCAGCTTGTTGGCAGCAGCCGGAGGTGGATATGTTCATGTTTTTACATCGATATTGAGAGTAAGAATACCATTAATTGAAATAATTTTATTTAAAATAATCATTTTTCCTTATCAACAGGGAAGTTTCCTCATGGGATTGGTCTCGATCGCCCTTTTAGTTGCATTGACAGCTACAGCCGATAATGGAAAAAACCAAAGATTGCGTTTGTTTTATTTGTTAGGATTTGCTTTTGTGTCAGGTATAATGTAGATATTTATTAATATTTTATTTTTTATTATAAAAATAATTTTTGTTTTAAAGGTCTTAATCTCGGGCCAATTTTGGAATATTCAATTCGTGTTAATCCTTCTCTTATACCAACGGCATTTATTTCCACTGCTGTTGTTTTTCTTTGCTTTACATTCAGTGCATTGTTCAGTAGTCAAAGACAGTATTTATATCTTGGCGGTAAAATATTTTTTTTAATTATTTTTTATTTTATTTTGAATTTTTTTTAATTTCTTTTCAGGCACTTTGTTATCTGGATTGAGCCTTGTTTCAATACTTGCTTTCTTTAATTTATTTTTTGGAAACGAACTACTGTTTGAAGTAATGAGTTAATAATTGATTATTTTTTTTGTAATTAAATTAATTTTTTTTTTAATTGTTAGGTTAATTTGTATCTTGGATTGGCTGTAATGTGTGGGTTTATTCTTTATGATACCCAGTTAATTATTTTCAAACGACGCATGGGTGATAAAGACTTTATTTGGTAAGAATTTTAATTATTTTTTTAATTATATTTAATTAAGGGGAATGTTACTTATTTAATAGGCACGCTGTCAATTTGTTTATCGATTTCATCAACGTTTTTCGTTATATTCTCGTTCTTCTCTCGCATAAAGAGGAAAAGCAAAAAAGACGTGAATAGAATTTCACTTAATTTTTTGTTTTCAATTTTTTTTATAAAATTTCCATAACCGACGTGAAATTTTTGTGATTTTTGGGGATTTTTTGCAGTTATGAGTATTTATACGGATGGAAATTTTGAATTCAATTATTTAAAGAAAAAAAATTAATAAAACACAAATCCAAATATTTAAAAAATTTCTTGAAAATATAACAAGGGTAAAAATATAGTTTTTGTCAATTTAAATGCCTCTGTGTAGAATTTATATGGAAAACCACCTTGTACTAGTTGTATTTAGTTTGTACACTCAAATTTGAGAAATAAACTCTTCGATTAAACTTTTATTTTTTTAATTTTTTTTTTTTTTTACTTGATTGTAATTTATCTGATGTCAATCAAAGTTCGTAGTGCAATCATAGACACTGAACCGGATATATAAATTAAATCATAATTTGTACACAACGTTTTACAATGCATCTAAGAACAATTTTCTTAATTTCGATCAATTTGTTTTCATTCATTTTAACTAAAAAAGACGAAATTATAGTCAATACACAAAATGGCGATATTAGAGGGACAACAATGAAATCAATGGAAGGAAATGAATATTTTGCATTTATTGGCATACCTTATGCCGAACCACCGATAGGAGAGCTGAGATTTAAGGTAATTATAACTTAACATTTTGAATATTGAAATATAATTCTAGTTTTGCTTAAATAATTTTTTAGTCTCCAATTCCCAAAAAACCGTGGACAGAAAATGGGATTTTAGAAGCAACTAAAGATGGGTCAATTTGTCCTCAATTCGATATACTATCGCGGGCGGTGGTAGGCTCTGAAGATTGCTTGTTTTTGAATGTTTTCACTAAGCAGGTAACTTTTTACCATATTTATAATCATTTTAAAATTCTAAATTTTAAATTTTTGGCAGTTTTCATCGGATAAAAAATATCCTGTTATAGTGTGGATTCACGGAGGTGGTTTTATGATGGGTCATGGAAGCAGTTGGATGTATGGACCGAGCAGATTTATAGCCGAAGACATTGTCCTTGTCTCATTAAATTATCGGTTAAACGTCTTAGGATTTCTTGCCACAAATGACAATGCATCACCGGGCAATTACGGTTTACTAGATCAAGTGGAAGCATTAAAATGGGTCAAGGCTAATATTAACCAATTTGGTGGTGATGCTGATCAAATTACATTGCTCGGTCATAGTGCTGGAAGTACCAGTGTATTTTATCATATACTTTCGTCACAATCAGTTGGTAAAGAAATATGAGAAATTTGAGAAATATGGAAAGGATAAAATAAATTTCATAATTTTTTTTAAGGTTTGTTTCATCGTGCAATTGCAATGAGTGGTCCTCCGTTGTGCTCGTGGAGTTTCCAAAGGAAACCTCAATATTGGGCTGAAAAATTAGGAACTATTTTAAAATGTCCAATAGAACATTACGAACTCATAAATTGCCTTCATAAATTGCCTGCTTCTGACATTGTTAAAGCAGCACATCCATTTTTAGTAATTTTTAATTTTTTTTGCTTTACAAATTGTTTTTAATGAATATTAAATTTTATATTAGAAAGAAGTTATGATTCCATTTTCACCCGTTTTGGATGGAAAATTTGTTACCATTGAGCCTCAAAAAGCGTTTGAAGAAGGAAAAATTCCCAATAAAGTTCCGATTGTAATGGGATTAACACGAGATGAAGGAGTTGGGCTCTATGGCAGTAAATTACTAAACCTCATCGTTTTTAAAAATTTTCTATTTATTTTTATTTTTAGTAATTACAAGGAAACTTGAGAAATACTCAGAAAATTTATTAAAACAGTTTGTCAGGCAGTCAATCAACTATAATAAAGATTACCCTAATATAGTCGAATTAATCAAGGAAAGATATTTGAAAAATATCGATATTTCTAATAAATTGGAATTAGCCATTGCAATGTCTAAAGTGAGATTAAGTTTATATTTATTAAAACTTTTATTGATTTTTATTCATTTTAATAGTTTTTTGGTGATGCAACAATGAATGTCTGTTTTTATGAAACTGTAAAATACTTAATTAATGCTGAAATTGAAACCCAAGTTTACTCTTTTGACTTCGCAGCTAATTTTAGCATTTTAAATTTACTTGGATTTAAAGATTATATGGGTGTTGGTCATGCGGACGATATGTGGTTTCTTTTTGATGGCAGATTGTTTAATAACTTTATGAGGAATGATAGAATCAAGCAAATGGCGAATAAATATACGAAATTATACACCAATTTTGCGAAATTTGGGTACATAGATTAGAAATAATTAAATTCCATTCACATAATTTATGTATTTTGATTTTTTAGGGATGCGTCTCGCAATTTGGATTTAAAATGGCCGCGATCAACTCCAGGGAATATTGTTGTGTATCATATCGATGAAGAAACTTATGTAGAGAATTATGATCCCGAAGGCGATCCCAGAACTGACTTTTGGCTGAAGGAAATTCCTCAAAGTATGAAAAATGCTGAAGATCTGAATATCAAAGGTGAATTGTAAAGTTAAGGCCATAGGAGTAAAATTTGTAATTAATATTAAGCATAAATCATTATTTACTTTATAATGATTGACAAATGTAATTTGCAATGCAAATTTATTATTGGTATTACTAAATGTAATACATTCTTTGTTTTAATAAATAAAGAGTAATTAAAGGGTTCATTCTCAATTAGCAAATCGATTTAGGAAATTTTATTTATCAAGTTTAACAAGCAAGGTTAATAGTCCATCAGATCACATTTCTAATACTTTGAGACATGTTTTGAATGGGGAAAGAATTTGCTGAAATTAGAACTTATCAAATTTGCTTTAATACTTAATTGCGTAATCCGTAATTATCGTCTACTGATATTGATACATGATAACAAAAAATCGTTATGAAATTTAATTTAGATAAATTATAAATATAAATAATATTTGTATGACACATTTATTGTTATTCTTGCATCACATTTTGTTACTATTTATCACCAGATACGAGGAAATGAACTGATTCTGAAAAAAAACCTGTTTATTGTTAGTTGGATTTTTTTTTTTTTTTTTTTTTCCATTTATGTATTATTATTATACATTTAATGGTTGAATCTGTTTATGGAACCTTTATAACATTTTCAAACAAATGAATAATATTTTTGGGTCACGACAAAACGAGGAGTGGGTGGATCCACTGGGTGTACTGCATGCAGTACACCATAGCCGGGAAAAAATCTTTTTAATAAAAAGTTGGCATTTAAAAAAAAAAAAATCACAGATAAAACCAACCAACTATCAAATCATATTATTAATAATGTAAATTTTTTAAAAATTAGAAGTGATGTTATAATTTTGAGATTATTTTTAATTTTACTAGATATCAAATCTTTGGAACAGAAACTGTCATTCATGCCTGTTGAATAAGAGTAGATCAACTCTAAGCATTAAACTGGGTCAAGGCTAATATTATTGATTTTGGTAGTAATGCTGATCAACACAGACTTTCACTCAATAAGTTTTTGGATAAATGATATCAATTGCTTTTTGTAAAAGAATATTCTGAGTAGTTTTCTTTTACAAAAATAGTAAAGTCTTCAAATCTACCCAAATAAAAATTTCTGTTGAAATCAGCCTAAAAAAGTTTATTTTCAGATATGCAACCTAAACATTAATCATTATTTTAAAGAACATTACCTGGAGACTATTTTTAATAGTCTCCAGGTAATGTTCTTTAAAATCTGACATTCCACTGCTTGTACATTCATTTCATACTTTCGTCATTTATCATTTATTCACAATTTGCATTGACTGGGAAAACAGCGCAAAAGAGATTAATGCAATTTATCAAGAAAATGGCATGTAGAAGTCTCTGTTTCAAAGATTTTGATGTCCAGTAAAATCTAAAGTAATGTCAAGATTATATATATATCATTACTTTTGATATTTTTTTACACGTTTTATATTATTAATAATATAAAGGTTACCCGCGATATTTAAAATCTATAGACCCAATCTGCGAGAAAATTTTTTTTTAACATTATTGACATAGGATAAATTGATATCAAACAGTTCATTTCAAACATTTATGGAATTTTAAAAGATAGTAAATGTGGTTCTTATACTTTTTATACGATTTATATATTCATTCCCTCTTTCCTTACACCTTCCAATTGTTGACACTGAAAACTGTTTATCTTTGGACAAAAACTTAAGGTAGTCTTAGAGAGATAGATGACGTTGACGTATTCTTTGCCGCTTTCGCCTTTCCAGTGTACGGGTAAATCGTCCGTCTCGGAGTCGGTACTCTTGCTCTCCTCTTGTTTTGTATTAATTGGCGACTCGAATCATTTCCTCCTAATATGCTTTACTTTTACTCTTTGAAGCTGAGAAGAGATTACC
The DNA here is from genome assembly GCA_034696185.1 of Henia vesuviana. Lineage (NCBI taxonomy): Eukaryota > Metazoa > Arthropoda > Chilopoda > Geophilomorpha > Dignathodontidae > Henia > Henia vesuviana. Next base: position 22,228 of record JAQFZU010000322.1, on the reverse strand, counting down.
TTTTGCTATGTCGTTGGGTAGCGTCTTGTAGACTAGGCGAAGTTAACTCCAATTGCCAGAGACTTTCTAGCAATTGCTGTACCATCCCTGGCAGGGAGGGCGTAGCATGTTATCGGTTCCTTTGGCCACAGCCTCAAACTTGGCTTGATACTTTTTTTTGGCAGCTTTCTCCGCTGCTGGGATTGTAGAGTGATAGACTTCCACTATTGCCACAGCGTAGCTTGCGACTAAACATCGCATCTGCTGATACGTGCGTGATTACGGGCGCTTGTGTGCTCCGGAGCACTATTAACGAGTATTCAGAAAATGCACTCAAAACAAGATGTTCTTGCATTAGATTGTCGTATTGCTTAGACATACCATTGAAAACGACATCGCATCGTTGTAGATACGAGTCGATTTCTACTCCTGGAAGCTGTTTTTTTTGTCTATCAGATCATATTTCTAATACTTTGTGCAACGTTACAAATGAGAAAAGAATTTGCTGAAATTAGAACTTTTCAAAATTCTTAATTGTTTAATCCGTAATTATCATTTACTGATATTGATACATGTTACAATAAACAAAAAATTGTAACGAAATTTAAGTGTAATATACTTTTTCGGGTATGGTATGTACCATAAATCCGGTAAAAGTAATTTTTAAATGAAAAGTTGGTATTTATTTAAATTATCAAAAATATTTATTATCTACAAAAAAATTAAAGAAAATAAAATAATTAGAAAATAATTAGCAGATAAGGAATTGCAAACTTTAAAAGATCACTAAAAAATTACAGATAAAATCCAAGATAAAACCAACTAACCAACCAATATATAGTTTTATCTGTTTTCTGTTTTCGTTTCTGTTTCTGTTTTTTAATCTACTAGTTATTTTCTAATTGTTTTATTTTTTCTTTTAATTGCTTTATAGTGATTAACTATTTTTTGATAATAGTTTACATAAATACCGATTTTTTATAAAATTAATATCAATATCAAACAAGTTTTTTCTATTTTTCTTCTCTCTCCTATCTCCCAATTGTTGACACTGAACACTGCTTGTACTCAATGTCAATATGTCATGTTTATCTGCGATAAATCAAACAAGAAAAGAAAGACGTTAGGTACCAGACGAGGATAAGTATAACAGCATTGTGCCTACGGGGACTGAGAACCTCCACTCTTAATTTGAAATTTTAAAAATCAAATCAAAGTGTGTTTCATCTCATTTTTAAAATTAATTTCGACTGTATTGGTGGTTCTAAGGCAGCTCATTTGGTCTTTTACTTTTTTATTTTGAAAATAATAAATGAGATTGGTAGAATTTGATATGATTAAAAAAAGTTTTTTGAAATGAAATAAAGTTAATTGATTCATTTTGATTTAAACAAAGTTTTTTGAAATGAAATAAAGTTAATTGATTCATTTTGATTTAAACAAAGTTTTTGTGTAAATAAAATGAAGTAAGAAGAATTCAATTTGATATTAATTTTAAATTAACAGTGGCGGTTCTGGGCCACCGTATTGTACTTATGTCTAAAAATATTTTTTTCTTTACTTATATCAGAAGTAAATAAAGGTATCTTTATTTACTTCTGCTTATATAATAGTTACGAATCTCCGCATGAATACATTTCACTAGTAATCTTATCACTTTTATTATCGTTTGCCATCTGCATAGCGAGTTGAACTTGCACATCTAAGAAACTATTGCCGACATGCAGACTTTACCAGTTTTATTATTGCTGTGCGTGTGCACATTTTCTTTAGATTCGACAACGAATCAGGAAATTGTTGTAAATGTAAAGAATGGAGCAGTTCATGGAACAACCAAAATAACTTCAGAAGGTCAAGAATATTTTGCATTTCTTGGAATTCCTTATGCAGAACCACCAACTGGAGAATTGCGATTCAAGGTCAGAGAAAGTTTACAATTTATGACTCGGAAAAGACATTTCAAAAATCTATTTCACTGATTTCAGGCACCAGTGGCTAAAAGCCCTTGGAAAGAAAGTGGAATTTTAGATGCAACAAAGGATGGATCACCGTGCGTTCAATACGATTTTTTTTCAAAAAAATTTTTTGGCACTGAAGATTGCTTATTTCTCAATGTCTATACCAAAAACGTAACACTTTTATTATAAATAGATTTTTCTGACATTTGGAAAATTTAAATTCTGAATTACAGTATTCACCGGATAAAAAATATCCAGTAATGGTTTGGATTCACGGCGGTGGTTTTATGTTTGGTGAAAGTAGTAGTTGGATGTATGGCCCGAGTAAACTCATTGCCAATGATGTTGTAGTTGTCAGTTTCAACTACCGATTAGGTTGTATAGGATTTCTAAGTACAAAAGATGAAGCATCACCTGGAAATTATGGATTGTTGGATCAAGTAGAAGCATTAAAATGGGTTAAATCAAACATAGATGCATTTGGAGGCGACTCAAATAAAATTACAATCTTCGGTGAAAGTGCGGGAAGTATAAGTGTTACTTATCAAGTCATGTCACCACTTACCAAAGGCAGGGAAAAAGAGATTTTACTGTATCAGGCATTTGTTAATATTATATAATCTAATTTGTTTAAAGGTTTATTTCACAAGGCCATTGCATTAAGTGGTACTGCAACAACTTCAGTTGCATTTGGAAGAAAACCTCAAATTTGGGCAAAAAAATTGGGAAAATTTTTTAGTTGTCCTCAAGATCATTACGAACTTGTGAAATGTCTTCGTAAAATCCCTGCACTTGATCTGATCAAAAGCGCTAACGAGTTTACAGTAATTTTATATATTTTTAATAATTTGTCATTTACAAAATTCATTTGTTTGTTTACCTTAGGCAAATACATTGATTCATTTTCCACCGGTAATTGATGGCAAATTTCTACCTATTGAACCTCATAAGGCATTTGAAAAAGGTTTATTTAACAAAATTCCAATAATTATTGGAACAGTAAAGGACGAAGGAATTGGACTTTTTGCTAGTATTGAATTTGTTAATTCTAATATAATTAATATCTTTTTTTATATTGTGTTTATTCTAGTATACTATTCTGGCCTTCAAGAATACTCGGAAGATTTGATGAAAAAATTTGTCAGGCAAAGCACCGATTATGACGAAGACATTCCAACTGTGATTTCATTAATAAAAGAAAGATATTTGAAAGATATTGATCTTACTAACTCTTTAGAGTTTTCAGTTGCAGTTTCTAAAGTGCAAATTATAGAAGCATTAAATACGAGTTTTATTAATGACTTTTATTTTCAGATGTTTGGTGATTCGATATTTTATGCCAGTGTTTTAGATACTGCTAAAAATTTGGTTAATAATGGGGTTGAAACTTACATTTATAACTTTGAATTTGAATCTAATTATAGTTTGATAAACGACTTTGGAATTTCGGAATATTTAGGCGTTGCGCATGCAGATGATTTGGTGTATTTATTTGATGGGAAAGTGTTTGATCCATACATGAGAAATGATAGAATTAAACAAGTAGCTGCTAAATTTGTTAAATTGTTAACAAACTTTGCGAAATTCGGGTATAATGATATTGAAGAAATTATTTTGTTTACTTTACTTTACACTTTTAGAGATGCGACTCGGGATGTTGATGTGAAATGGCCTAAATCGGTTGATGGAAATATGTTGATATACCATATTAATGAAAAAAGCCACGTAACAAAATACGACCTGAAAAGTGATTCCCGAATTAAATTTTGGTTGAAAACAATTCCAGAAAATATAAAAAAATTTGAATCTCAGAAACGCAAAGAATTGTAATTTACTTAATAATTGTAAAAATATTTCAATAATAAAAGTTCTATAGTTTTTTGTCAAATGACTAAATAATAATTTTAATAATAATTAAAAATTTAAGTTGTATTAAACCGAATTTAAAATTACCGCTCAAAGCGTCACAGCGAATGGTATAATGAATTTTGTTAAACAATACCTTTTGATTGGTCAACATAGACCGAGTACCATGATTGGTGGATGATTATCTGTATTTATACCATTTTACAGTAACGCAAACCATCCGAGAAAAATCAACATTGATTATCCTGTGTGTATTTCAGTGCAGTTTCAGTTGACATTTGACACACTGTGATGGCTGCTTTGAGTAATTCACTGGTCGAGGTAAATTTTCTTTGCCAAAGATGTTGTCAACCCATCAGACTCGAGCAATCTTACAATTCGTTAGATGATCGAATTATTAGTGAACTATCAGGTATAATTAAATACTTATAGACATTATCAATCATGTATTTATTTATTTATTATCAATTTCTAGCTCCTTTAATTTCGAACTTAGACAGCACCGAAGCGCTTCATTTTTTCCCTGCCGATACCAAAGTATTTAATAAATGCATATTTTGTTTGCCTAATTGTAATTTCTTTATTTTATAATCAGGTATTAGACGAAACATTAAGATTTTCCGATATCTCACGAAAGTATATACCACCAGTCAGGTAAAATATCTATTTTCCAATCGACTTTTATATTTTATTTTATTATTTTTTAGATTGACTGACAGTGGTAATGGATTTATGATGGTTGGCGATTCTGGTGTTGACAATTCTGACAAATTAAGCCATCACTTGAAAGTAAAATTAACGAGAAAAATAAATAAAATAATTAAATATTATGATTCGTCCAGGTGATGAGTGCATTATTTGATATTGTATCTGAAGAATCTGAAATTGATCATCCATTGTGTGAAGAATGTGCGGATGCATTATTAGATCGAATGGATCAAGAACTAAAATTGAAAGAAGACGAATGTAAAGATTATAGAGAGTTTCTTGATCATTTACTCGCAACTGACGACGATGATGCGGAAGAATTAGAAGAAGAGTTGCAAAGGGTTAAAAAATTTTAAATAAATCTTTTTTATTTATTTATTTACTTAATATTTAATTTGAAATTTTTCAGTTGAAATTAGAAGAAGAAAATTTGAAAACTCAATTAGAAGTGGTTGAGCAGGAACAAGTGGATTTAACGAAGTCACTCGAACAGTACCAAAATGAATTAGAACAATTAGAACGTGAAGAAGAAAGGCATTTGCATGAAAATTGTAGTCACAAAAGAGAAGTTTTACTTTTTGAAGATGATCAACGTAGTGTTGATAATCAGTTATTGTATACACAAACTCAATTACAAAAATTACGTGGAACTAACGTGTTCAATGCTACATTTCATATTTGGTAAATTTGATTTTTCGAATTTTTATTTTATGAATTTTATTGAAAATATTCAAATTAGGCACAACGGCCACTTTGGAACTATCAATAATTTTCGATTAGGAAGGTTACCAACAGTACCTGTAAGCGAATTAAGGGTTGGATTGCAGTTTCAGGAGCCAAGCTTAGATATAACGGATCCGGGTGCAACTCGACAGGAGGAGTCGTCGTACCTAGGCTTGGTTCCTGAAACTGCAATCCAACCGAATTAAGCATTAAATTAAGTAAAAATAATTTATTTATTTGATTTTAGGTTGATTGGAATGAAATCAACGCTGCATGGGGTCAAACAGTTCTTTTACTGCATTCATTAGCCAAGAAAATTAATTTAACATTTCAACGGTAAAATAAATTTAAGGTATTTTTTTTTAAAATTAAATTAATATTTGAGTTGCAGGTATCGTCTAGTTCCTTATGGAAATCATTCATTTCTCGAATCATTAGCTGATAATTCCAAAGAATTGCCTTTGTACGGATCTGGTGGAATTCGCTTCTTTTGGGATACGAAGTAAAATTATTTTACATAAATGAAGAATTGAAATTTAATATTTTTTATTGTTTTATTAAAGATTTGATCAAGCTATGGTCGCTTTTTTGGACTGCCTTCAACAATTTAAAGAAGAAGTCGAAAAAGGTGACAAAACATTTTGTCTTCCTTACAAAATGGATAAAGGAAGAATTGAAGATAGTTCTGGGGGATTAACTTATTCGATAAAGTAATTTTTTTAAATAATAAATAAATTTTGAATCATACTTAAATTGCAATTTGATTTTTCAGGATTCAATTTAACTCGGAGGAGCAATGGACTAAAGCTTTAAAATTTATGTTAACTAATTTAAAATGGGGATTGGCATGGGTATCGGCCCAATTCAATAGATAATTAGTGTTGTTGAAATATATCTAGATGTACATTGTAACAATAAAATATTTAATTAAATTTGAAATTATTAATTGTTATTTTATTAATCGATTTTGAAAGTTAGAAATTTAGTATTTTGTAGTGCATAAAACGAAATAAACTAAATCTATACTTCGGTTTCTGATTTTTCCTAGATTTTTAATTTTTGAATAGTTTATTATGTTTATAAATTGGAAACTTTACAGTTTTTGGTTATGGAACAAAATATTTTTTTTTAAGATTATCGATTCTTTGTGATGAAATCGATTACAACGTTTTCGAAAGTATCGAGTAGATTTATTATCGATACGCGATCTCGACTTCCTTTTCCTTTTTCATTTTACCTGCCATTTTGAATTGGAAGTAAATACGTTACTTTCTGTACAATGAGTGATAGCGATGAAAATAACGATTTGGAATTAAAAGAGAGAGAGGAAAATCTTCGCAAACGTCGAGAAGAGCGGGAGAAACGGCATAAAGAACGGGAAGAAAGAGATAAACGGCGAGCGAAGGAGAAATCGAAGAGACAGGATGATACTGAAGAGACAAGTAAAAGAAAAGAGAGAACCGAAGAAAAAGAAGACAAAACAATTAAAAAGAAAAAGATTTCACAAGACGAGGAAAATTTATTAACGAGAACAGGCGGTGCTTACATTCCACCTGCAAAATTACGATTATTACAAAGTCAAATTACTGACAAAACAAGGTAATTTTTCAATACAAAATACAATGTATTAATTGAATTTATGAATTTTTTAACTTAATTTACAGTGCTGCATTTCAACGAATAGCATGGGAAGCTTTAAAGAAAAGTTTAAACGGTCTCATAAATAAAGTAAACGTTTCGAATGTAACCATTATTATAAGAGAATTATTTCGAGAAAATGTTATTCGTGGAAGGTAATTTAATAATTTATATTTTTATTACTTGTTGATAATTTTAATTGTTATTTAATTTATAGGGGTTTGTTATCACGTTCCATTTTACAAGCTCAAGCCGCATCACCGACTTTTACACATGTTTATGCGTGTTTTGTCTCAATTATCAACTCAAAAGTAACAAATCACATTTTAAACAATTTTTAAAATATGATTAAATTTATATTTTTTAGTTTCCACAAATCGGAGAATTGATTCAGAAGAGACTTATAATCCAATTCCGCTTAGGCTACCGTCGAAATGACAAGCAACTTTGCCTCTCATCCACTCGTTTTATTGCCCATCTCGTCAACCAACAAGTTGCGCACGAACTTGTTGCGCTTGAAATATTAACTTTACTTCTCGAAACACCTACCGACGATGCTGTTGAAGTCGCTATAGGATTTTTAAAGGAATGTGGCATGAAGTTAACAGAAGTTTCTCCAAGAGGAATGAACGGTTAATAATTAATATTTATTTTAAAATTATATATTTTTATTTTTTATTATTTTTAGCTGTTTTTGAGCGGTTGAGGAGTATCTTACACGAAGGGAATCTGGACAAACGAGTTCAATACATGATCGAAGTGATGTTTGCCATAAGAAAAGATAAATTTGAAGATCATCCAACTGTAATCGCAGAATTAGACGTTGTCGAAGAGGCCGATCAATATACACATTTAATGAAACTCGACGATACGATGGATCCTGAAAATATGCTAAGTACGACGATGTTAAAAAATTTTATTTTAAAAAAAATAATGTTTTAAATTTGCTATAATCTGTCAGACGTGTTTAAACACGATCCGGAATACGAGGAAAACGAAGAAAAATACAAAGCTATTCGTAAAGATATTTTGGAAGAAGAAAGTGGTGGCGAAAGTGGCGAAGAAGGCGAAAGTGGAGACGACGACGACGACGAAGAAGAAGAGGATGAGACTGAAGAAAAAGAAAAATTGATTATCGACAACACGGAAACAAATTTAGTTTCTTTAAGAAGAACGATTTATTTGACGATTCAATCAAGTTTGGATTTTGAAGAATGTGCGCACAAACTCCTGAAAATGGAATTAAAACCAGGCCAAGAAGTCGAATTGTGTCACATGATTTTAGATTGTTGTGCCCAACAACGAACTTACGAAAAATTCTTTGGATTACTCGGACAAGTATAAAAATTTTAAAATATTAATTTTTGGATTTTAATTTAGTTATTCTTTTTATATTCAGCGGTTTTGTCAATTGAATAAAATTTACGTCACTCCATTCGAGCAAATTTTTGTTGATTCCTACGATACGATTCATCGATTAGAAACGAATAAATTAAGAAACGTTGCGAAATTTTTCTCGCATTTGCTGTACACTGATGCAATAGGTTGGATGGTAAAAATTAAATTTAAATTGTACAATGGTTCATCTTTAAATTCGTTTTAATTAATTTTAGGTTTTGAATCACATTCGATTGAATGAAGAAGACACGACATCGTCGAGTAGGATTTTCATTAAAATATTATTCCAAGAATTATCGGAATACATGGGGTTACCAAAACTTAACGAGCGACTAAAAGACGCGTAAATATTTATTTCACTAGATATTATAATTAAAATTTAATATTTATATGAGTTTAGGACAATGCAAGAGGCATTCGATGGTTTATTTCCCAGGGATAATCCAAGAAATTCACGATTTGCCATTAATTTCTTTACATCAATTGGTCTGGGAGGATTAACGTAAGACTATTTAATAAACTTATTATATTACAAATAATTTAATAGGGCAATAACACAAAACAATTTTAGAAATAATTTTTGAAACTGAAACTTAATGTAAATGTTTTTATAGGGATGAATTACGAGAACATTTAAAAATGCAATCAAAGCCACCTCCACCGACTGCGCAACCACCAGAAGCAGAAATGGAATCATCAGAATCATCGGAAGCAGAATCGTCTGAAGAAGAATCTAATGACGATGATGACGATGACAGTTCAGAGAATTCAGATTCCGAACCTGGAAAACCCGTTTCGAAAAAACGCAAAACTCAATATAAAAAACGATCGAAAAATTCAAACTCAAGAAAAGATGAAAAAAGAAAATCGAAACACAAACGTAAACGAGACAGCAGAAGTCCTGAAATCGTTAAATCACATCATAAAAAGTCCAAAGAAAAGAGTCACAAAAGTGATACAAGAAATCCTACATCAGCGAACAAACGAAAACATCGACGTTAAAATGAATTTTTATTTTTTAATTGCAAATCTTTTATAAAATCATTTGAAATATTATAATTACTATAATTACAACTGTAATAAATAATCAATAAATGAAAATTAGGTTTCTAAACATAGATTTATTTTTTAAATTCATTTGAAATTTAATTAATAGAATTTTACAAGTAATTCAGACCATTGTTCGCGTTATTCATGAAATAAAGAAAAACATAATTAAAAGACTCAATATTTTTGTTTGTTTTTGAGGTATCGGAAGTGAATTGCTTTTATTTATGTTGTTAAAAGTAGGGATATAAAAATTTGTAAATAACTATTCAAATGAATATAATTTGCAATTGCTTATGACTGGATTTTTTGGGCCATGCATTTGCAGGTACCCGCTCGGTCGCCGGCGGCATTCGATTAACAAACTGCGGCCATGAATGGCCAGCTACCGTCCCCCGTACTTCTCAATTACTACCCATACAGGGTTGGAACATGCCATGTATAGGAGTAATCGTTGGATCGCATTTTTTGTTAGGTGCAAATCAAATTGAGAATTTCATTTTTTATTTAGTGTAGATTTTATAAAATTCGCAAACAAAAACAAAAACTTTAAATTTGTTAGCGAATTTTATAAAATCTACGCTAAATAACAAATGAAATTCTCAATTCGATTTGCATCTTTAAATCGAGTTAATAATAAACACAACCAGTGAACACTCCTATATATGGTATATGTTCCAATGCTGTGAGGGTGACAATCGAGAAGTACGAGAGACGGTAGATCGCCATTCATGCCGTACTTGGTCGATCGGATGCCGCCGGCGACCGAGGGGGTACCTGCAAATGCATGATCTAAAAAATCCAATCATAAGCAATTGCGAATTGTTCAAATCGAATTTGATTAAATAGCTTAAAATTAATAACTAACCCAACTGCATGTTGCAAGTACAGCCTGGTGTACCAGTTGGGAAATCGATTTCCAGAGTGAATTACGTGGATTTCAGCCGTTTTCTCTATACTTTGATGTGCATATGCTTGTGTTATGACTAATCACTACTAGATAGAGCTGCATTACAATTTTACCAGTATCGTTTTGGAGAAACTTGGATTTTATGATCTTGATCTTCATCTGTCTTATTATCGAGAATTATAGAACCAGCCTTGCATGCCATGTGGATTAGTATATCACTCAAATGCTGATGAGACAAAGACAACTAAAAGAAAAGAAAGAGCCGAAGAATGTAATCATAAAACAATCAAAAAGAAGAAAATTGTAACATGCACTCACTCTATAGATGGTGCTTATATTCCACCTGCAATATTACGATTACTACAAAGCCAGATTAGTAATAAATCATAAATCAAGGTAATTTTCGCTATCAAACAGTGAATATATTAAATTTATGAATTTTTATTATTCATTCACAGTGCTGCATTTCAACGAAAAACATGGGAAGCTTTAAAAAAGGTTTTAACGGTCTCGTAAATAAAATCAACGTTTCGAATGTAACGATTATTATTAGAGAATTATTTCGCGAGAATATTATTCGTGGCAGATAACGTTAAATAATTTGTATGTTTATTATTTATTGATAATTTTAATTGTTATTTAATTTATAGGGGTTTTTTATCACGTTCCATCGAAATGACAAGCAACTTTGCCTCATACACTCGTTTTATCGCCAATCTCGTCAACCAACAAGTTGTGCACGAACTTGCTGCGCTCGAAATACTAGCATTACTTCTCGAAACACCTACTGACGATGCTGTTAAAGTCGCTATAGGATTTTTAAAGGAATATGGCATGAAGTTAGCGGAAGTTTCTCCTAGAGAAATGAATGGTTAATGATTATTTCTTACTTAAAAATTATATATTTTTAATTTTTATTATTTTCAGCTGTTTTTGAAAGGTTGAGGAGTATCCTTCACGAAAGGACCAACGCGTTCAATACATGATCGAAGTTGTGTTTGCCATAAGAAAATATAAATTTGAAGAACTCCCAACTTTAATCTCAGAATTTGAGGTGTGGAAGAGGCCGATCAATATACGCATTTAATGAAACTCGATGATACGATGGATCCCGAATATATGCTAAGTACGACATCATCAATAAATTTTATTTTACAAAAAAATTGATGTTTTAATTTTTCTATAATTTGTCAGACGTGTTTAAACACGACCCGGAATACGAGGAAAACAAAGAAAAATACAATTCGATTCGTAAAGATATGTTGGAAAAAGAAAGTTGTGTCGAAAGTGGCAAAAGGTGGAGACGAAGAAGAATAGGAGGAGACCAAAGGAAAAGAGAAACTGAATTATCGACAACACGGAAATGAATTTAGTTTCTTTAAGAAGAACGATTTATTTGACGATTCAATCGAGTTTGGATTTTGAAGTATGTGTGCACAAACTCCTTAAAATGGAATTAAAACCAGGCCAAGACGTCGAATTGTGTCACATGATTTTTGATTGTTGTCCCCAACGACGAACTTAAGTATAAAAATTATAAAATATTAATTTTTAACTTTTGATTATATCTTTTTTATTTTTAGCGATTTTGTCAATTGAATAAAATTTATGTCACTCTATTCGACCAAATTTTTGTCGATTCTTACGATACAATTCATCGATTAGAAACGAGTAAATTAAGAAACGTTGCTAAGTTTTTCTTGCATTTGCTGTACACGGATGCAATATGTTGGATGGTAAAAATCGAAATTTAAGTTGTACATGGGTTTATTTTAAAAATTTCGATTTAATTAATTTTAGGTTTTGAATCACATTCGATTGAATGAAGAAGACACGACATCGTCGAGTATGATTTTCATTAAAATATTATTCCAAGAATTATAGAAATACATGGGGTTACCAAAACTTAACGAAATACTAAAAGACACGTAATTATTTATTTTAACAGATATTTTGATTGAAATTTAATTTTTATATAAATTTAGGACCATCACCAGAATCGAAATCAAACTTTGTATCAGAAAGTTCTGATTTAGATCTAGAAAAATCCATTTTTAGAAACGCAAAACTGAATTCAAGAAATGATCGAGGAAAGATGAAAAAAGAAAATGGACTCACTAACTCATACGAGATAATGGAAACATAGAAAACATTAAAACTCATAAAAAATTCAATGGAAAAATTCAGAAAATTGATCCGAAGACACCGATATTGATATTAATTGTTTAATTATGAATTTGTTTTCAAATTTATTTAGATATATGTAATAACCAACTGTGTTTGTAATAATTAATAAATAAAAACTCATTTTTTAAACTTATTTTTATTTTTTAATTTATTAATTTAAAATAAATTTTAGTAGAACTTTTAACGTAGGCCAAGAGTTGTTACTAAAAGGCGATCGAAGTTCAAAGGGAAAAACTAGGGTAAAATTGCGCGTTTACCCATTTTCCACGTTTAAAAACTATTTCAAACCCCATCTTTACTTGAAACAATATTTGAAAATGATTTCATAATTGCAAAATATTAATATAACACCAAAAACTTAAAATTCCCACTTCAACCCTATCATTTAAATCCAATACGCAACATTAAAACACACCCACACCCAAGTAAGGGTGGGAAGGCCCCAAAAAACGAAATCGATCGCCACCCATCCAAACCAAACCCCACAAAACCTCAAAACAAAAACCCCTTAATCATTTGCACTCAAACCAATCAGTTCTCACTTAAAAACAAACTTTGAAAACTTTGATCGCAAACTTTTTTCGTGTATAAGAAACACCAGGTTTTAGCAGCGCTCAAATTATGAGGTTACCGCAGCAAGCAAGAAGCGAACCGCTTGGCGTGCGACATCACCAAGCGTTCGGAGCAAGAAATTGTCGGTCAAATCGGCTCATCGGGGAAGGTAAACACATTTGATCATTTCTTCACACCACTTCCTAAACGCCTGCGATTTAACAAACTCGAAAACACGAGCATTAAACTCGTACGGACACCTGACGCTAAAAGGGGCTCAAAGAGAATTTGGGGTGGATAAATATGGCGACCTGATGGCGTCACGGAGGGAAATTGTTGGGCGTGTAAGGGTTGAGATTCCCCTTCACCCACTTTGATCGACCACTTTCATACCCATTTTACTCGGTACAAGATTGGAAATGAGTTATTTGCACTTTAAAGTTACGGGTATTTCATTTTCAAGTGTCCCAGGCCACGAGGGGGTGAAATCGGCTGATGCGGAAGGGCTGGGCCTAACTTAAGCCTAACTGAGGAGTTGATTACGTAATGATGGAACGCAAGGACAGGGTTCAGAACCCTAGATCGTACGTCAACGAGTTAGTTTCCAAGTCTCGACTCGGAATGTATTGTTGAGTCGTCACGATAAGTATAATTTATGACGTGTTAATTTTATTGTAAAGGGTTTTGTAATCGAGTCAAATCCTTTTTCAAGGATGAGAGGGTTTTTCATATTTTATTGCTTGTAAATTGCCTCATCTATCGACGACTAAAAGTATTTTGACCGGTTTTAGTTTGTTAATTTTGCTTTCATATTATTTTAGGGGGTTTTTGCGATTTGTCCGGTTCGTGTTGAGTGGGTGAGGTTTGATGACGTCACCCAATTTACCCACACAATAAATAGATGATGCGGGTGCGACGTGGGTGGGTTGTTAAAGGGTTGGGAAAGAGGTTTTGAGATGGAATGTGTGGTTTTAATATGATTCGGGGTATGTAGTTAATAGTAAAACGTGGTTTGATTGCTTTTGGGAATTGTTTTCAAAAGGAATTTTTGGATTTTTAAATATTTTAAGTTTTGACTCATTTTATGCGTAGTTAGTTGTGTGTTAGGGTAGTTTAAAAGTTACGTAACTTGTTTAGGTGCCGTCTTAGATTTTTTTTTTTACTTCTTTATGAGCCAAGTTCAAGGTTATTTTTCAATTTCCTACTCTAATCAGATGAGTTAGCTTGGCCTTAATATGTACATAAACGTTTAATAAATAGGTATTAATTGTAGAAAAATTATTTGTGGGGTTTTTTTTTTAAAATAAATTTTGATTTTTGCATTGAGTTTAAATTTTGATTTTTAAAAAAAAAAAATTTTTAATGCAAAATGAGTTGGAAATTTATTTTAAAATGGAAAATGGTCGGAAATTAATTTTGGGTTTTTTTTATTTTAGATTAAAAAAATGATTTTATCAACATTTTATCAATTTCATAATTTTGCTCTGTCTAATAATATTTTTATTGTGCTATATTGAGTTAAATAATTGGAAATTTCAAAATTTTTGTTGTGTTTTGGAGTTGCATGATTGTTGAGAAACGGTTGAAAATTATAGGGAAATAAATAATTTTTTTTAAATGCATTAAAATGAATATTAAATGATGATAAATTAATTATTTTAAATTTATATAATTTTAATTTCAATTAAATAAAAATCAAACAAAATATAAAATGTCAATTTAACACCACGAATAAATAAATTCAAATTTATTCATTCCAACCACTTTCCTCCTCATTCCAAACTAATCAAAGTATTTAAAAACCAGCAATTACATTATGACAAAAAATGCAATCATCGTGAACCACAACAACAACAATCACCTGATTAAAAAAAAAATCGAAATTAACAAGTTCTCATCGAATTTGAATGGGGAAAAAGATAGGAAATGAAACCTTCAGCTAAACCACCTGTTGCATTATATAAAATAAAATAAACATTTTTTTTAAACATCAAAAAATCGTCCCCTTTCCCTAACACCATTATAGCTATTTTGTATTACGCATTAAATAATTTGTATATTTTTATTACTTTCAGGTCCTGGTCGGTTGTGAGATTCGGGGGGAAATAGAAAATCGTCAAAGATGGGATCGCAACAACTCTTCTGCTTACGCTGGAGCAATCACCAGATGAACATGTTAAGTGTATTCGATCAACTGCTTCAATCGGAGGCTTTGGTCGATGTGACATTGGCGTGTGAAGGATTGAGTTTCCGGGCACACAAAGTAGTTCTTTCGGCCTGTTCGCCCTATTTCCAGTCGTTGTTCATGGAGAACCCGTGCAAACACCCAATCGTCATTTTAAAAGATATCAAATATTCTGATCTGAGGGCATTGGTCGATTTTATGTACAAAGGCGAAGTGAACGTGACCCAAGAACAACTCTCGGCTTTACTCAAAACGGCCGAGACACTGAAAGTGAAGGGTCTCGCCGAGATGACGTCTTCGAATAACGTGAACAACGAAGTGGGTAGAGATTCATCTTCGTCCCTGACTTCGACTGCCGCTAATTTGCATATGGGTAACAATGCGGCCACTGGTGGATTGCATCCAGCGTTGCAGCAGAGTGGACATCCACATCACCACCACCACCACAGGACGGGATCGCCGCTGCCGAAGAGGAAAAAAACCCGGCACCACGCACAACCCCCACCCCACGCAATGGCTTACCGACCTCCATCGTCGAGGGAAGCGTCGATTGACGGCGACGATTCGCTCGACATCCAAGGCTCGCCCGAAGTGATCGAGACGAAAGTGGAGATGCCGACGGATGAATTTATGCCCGAGCGAGCAGCCGACCAGGACTCCCAGATGGTGGTGGACGAACGTGAAAATGAGAACGACGAAGAGCATGCGAAACCCGATTGTCACGACGAACCGAAAGCGTCGGTACGAGCTACTGATCGAGGGATTTCGATAATTACACAATATTTTCGTAAAGAAATAAGAATTTTTGTGTTGATCTTTGAAAATTTTTATTAACCGAAGATTTTTCGGAGTGTGATTATTGAAATCTCTCGTAGATGAATGGGAAATTTGGTTGATGTTTATTTTGTGGGGTTTTATGGTTTATGGTTAAATTGATGTGTGATTTAAAGTAATTGGAGTTTTAGCTAATTAATTTTCTATGGAAAAATTTAGAAATTTGTATGTGATGAAAGTGGTTAAATTTTTATTAGTTTTTTTAAAAATTTATAATATTAGATTTTTTGATGCAGAAATGCTATTTGATCAAAATTCAATTAAGAGGATAATTTCCCATGTTTAATTTGTTATGAAAATATTGGAAAAAATGTGTTTTTTATATTCCTTATTAACTTTGAATTTTAGTCCAATATGTGATATTTAAAATGAAAATTATTTTAAGTTTTCGTTTAAAAAAAATTGAAATTGATTAGTTTTTACTCCAACTGAAATTATTTATATACGTGCGTGAATTAAACAAATGGCAAATAGTTGAGATACTTAAAAATTCATGTGTGAAAATTTAGTTTTTCCCATAAACTCAATTAACATGAAATTAGATTTAGCACAGAAAAAAATTATATTTTTTAATTTGAATAAATTTTTTATTTTTAGATATTTCAAAACGCAACGACGTCATTGGCCAGTGGTACGTCGCTAAATAAGAATAACAACAGCAGCAGCAACAATGCGAACCCTTGTTCAGAACCCACTTCGCCGCCTCTGCCTTGCTCGTTACCCGCAGCGCCACCTCCAACCACCATTTCATCATCTTCCATGCCGCCCTCACTGCCTTCCACCTCAGGGACTCAGCCTTCTACCAGCCAAGGTAGGGTTAGGCGAGACTAATTTTTCAAAATTTAAAAAAAAATATTTTTAAGAATAAAATTTTTTTTTTAATATTAAATATTTTAAGATATGGAATTTTTCACTTTTTTTTAATGAAAGGGTTATTTTTAAAAATTTTTCTAGAAATTTAAGATTTTGGTTATATTTATTATAGTTAATTTACATATGACAGCACCCCAGTCTCTGAAATTGTATTGTAAGTTTTTGTTTTCATTTGTTTTTTTATTTTTATTTTTAGTTTTGTTTTTTTAAAAACAAAGTCAAAAGAAGATTTAGTAAGGTCAATGACCTTATTATTTAATATTTTTTGATTGTTTTTTGTTTGTTTGGTTGTTATTATTTGTATTTTTATTGGTGTTTATAAAATGTTAAAATCAAAAACAAATTATTTAATTATGATTTAAGTGTTTTATAAATGCTAATTTATAATTTTTTTCTAACTTTTATTTACTTATTATTATTTCTATGATAAATAATGATGAAAATGAGGTTTGGTTTTCAATTTTGTAAATGAGAGTGTTTATTTTTATAATTTTCTAAGGGAGTTTTAGAGAGTTAAAAAAATTAAATATTTATGGAATTTGATAAAAATTTAAGGAAAATTAATATTTTTAATTACAAAAATTATTTTAAGATTTGGAATCTTATTATTAATTCTAACAATATTATAAAAATTTTCAAATTTTAATAACAGCATGGGGTTGAAAATTAAATTAAAACTCAACTTTTGAAATATTTAATCCTTTAGTTCCCTGCAAAAAAGATATGTATGTTAGGTCATGGGCCAGTTCAAATTCCCCCTTAACACAGGGGTAAACGGGGTAAGGTAAGGTGAGAGAAGGATAAACTTTTTGTTTTTTTTTATTCGCATATATGCCCCCTGGCTAAATGTAAGCAAGGGTTGAGTGACCGGGTAGAGGGAACCACCTGTTGGCCTAACATCAACCTCTGGTTTTAAATGAGTTGGGTGTGTGTAATAAAATAAAAAAAATATTTTGAAAAAAGGGTTGCATTTAGGGGGCATAAATAAATTTGGAATTTTTGCATAAATTTATTATGGGGTGAAATGCAAGTGCCATGTGATCCCTGAAGCAAATATCCGGTTTATAAGGAGTAATAATTAATTAATTACAATGTTAAATGAGTTAATTAGATTTATTTGACTATGCACAAAGTTGTTTACTGTGCTTTTTTTGTTTATTTTTTTATTTATTTATTTCTTTGTTTTTTTTTTATTCCTTTGAAAAAATTTTCGTTTCTTTTTCGTTTGTCCTTTTATTTTCTTTTTGGTTTTTGTTCTGGTCCTTGTTTAAAGGGCTGAAACCCTTAGATTTCGTCTTGAACGACCCTTATTGGCTAGACAGACCCCCGGCCAAATTGGCCATCACCTTGGCCAGGAAATGCATTTTTGGTGATGAAGTATTGAAACAGTCGAATCTGACAGCCAGAAACAACATGAAACCACTAGATCATGAAAAGATGGAATTGATTAAAAGTAAGTAAAGTAAAAATACAAATTTAAAAAAAGAAATAAATTTCATTTAACAGAAATAAAGCTTAAAACCATAGGTTTATTCCCTTAGAAGAATCATACAAATTTTGATTATTAAAGAAGAAAAGACATTGATGATGGGTTTTATCACAATGTCATTTAGCATTGACTGAGTTCAGTTAATTTTAAATATATATGGTTTAAACGAGCCAGGCATTTGAAAGATTTACTGACTGTATTATTCCTTGCAATCTGTTCAGTTATATCCAGAGTCACCAATTGGGATTATTGCAATCCGCTCACCCGAAGGCAGCTTGTCAAATGCGATCAACAAAATCCGTATTGCGTTGCTGTATGCAAATATTCTAGAAATAAGTTTTTTATTTGGAAATAATTAGAATTTTTTTGCCAAGTCTTGGTTTTTTTAAAATGTTTTGAGGTGTGGCTGATGTAATTCAACTAATGATTTACAACTCAAGTCATTATAATGCTATAGTCAAAAACACAGTTGGGTCATCCATTTCAGTAAACTGCATTTTGCTCTTATATGCATTTCTAATATATGAACTAATTCTATGGCCAGGCCAAAATCTATGGTTATACATGACTTGCAGCAAAAGAAATTAGTTAAAATAATTGCTTCTGGGTTTTCGAGCATCTGAAATATTTTGGGCAATAATAACATAAGATATGTCAATAAATCTTAAATTTGTATGATTCTTTTAAGGATATTATACTATGAGATTATGTAATTGGGCATTGAGTACCATCCCAGTAGTTGATGATGTTATCATTAAAGCATGAATTTCATTTATAGTTAGACTGAGCTACCCTTTCTTAGATAGTTTTGATTTTTGGTTTTGATTTGATTGGGTTTTATTTTTGCATGAGTTGGCAAGTTTTGAAAAAGCAGAATATTTTTGTTTTTGAAACGGTTTGTTGTATCCGTTTTCAGAGTGTATAAGGTGGGTGTACAACCCCCATTCCGAAGATGAGTTTGAACTGACCTGGTCCAAATGTAAGACAGCCATTCAACAAAAATGTAAACATCTTCGATATTACCCGAATAGAAGAAGCGAATAGGAAATTGTGTCTTGTTTATTTTTAGTTTTGGTTTTTTATTTTTTTAGTTCAAGTTTTAGTTTTCTAATTAACTGTTTCTTTCCCTTGCAAAACAAATGAGAAATTGTTACATTTAGATTATAGTTGTTAGATATTTATTTTTTTTTAATTATTATTTTTATTTGGGATGGATTCAATTGATATCTGGAGGTTGAAAAATTAAATTTAAAATTACATCTCTTGGAATATTGTAAGAAATTGATGTGAATGAGGGAATAAAATGTGTAATTAAATTTCATGCATTAAATTAACTCACATATCAATTTCATTTAAATTTTCAAGTAGTTTGTGATTATGAATTTATAAATGATTGGATATGAAACAGCCAATGAGATAAAATAACCTTTTTAAACTCGCGTTATCACCAGTAAATGGTTGAATGAATTGATAAATTCAATGTTACAAGCAATTAATTTGTGGTGACAGAAAAACAATTTATATCCTTAAGTGTGAAAGTGATTCAATCTGATTGCCTAAATTTAAATCTTTTTAAAGATTTAGACCCAAATATTTGGTTGGCTGTTGGTTACATTAATAACTACTAGTCTGTACTGATCACATTTGTGGCATAATAACAAATGAAAGTTCCAGTTAAGTTTAATTGTTACATTTTAATGATTTGTGAATATTTTTTGGCCATGGACAATGAAATTTTGAGTGTAGTTATATTATAGTGTGCTAGAATACACCAGTTGTATATATACTAACAAATATAAACTAAAAAAGAGGAAAATCATTTCCTATCAAAATTTCATAGTCAGCCAATGCCATATGTATGTTAATCTTGTACACTAAACTGTAGCTAAAATTAATTTTTATATAAATAGAAATATAGTTAATAATAAAAGAAATTATTTAAAAGAAAAATTTTTTTAATTTTAATTTTTTTTTATTTTTTTTTATTTTTTTTTTATTTTTAATTTTGCTTGGATGGCAGCTGGGGTGTTGTCCACCAGGCTTAAATTATTTGTTGCAATTTTGTTTGGTGCTTAGTGATGGATCCAGCGAGATTACAACTGCTTATACTCACCTCTCGAAACGAACGACAACTCGCTACCAACTTGGCCAAGATGTTCTTCACCCCGAACGAACTGATCGGGTCGAATTGCTCCGGAAAATTTCAAAGGTGGCCACTCGATGAGGAGAAATTAAAAACTATACGTAGCCATGTGTTTTCGCATTATGCCGTGCAGCCTTCGGAAGAGTTGAGTGTGTGGAGGAATTGTGTATGCGCTATTAACGCTTGGTGTAGACACTTGAGAAGGAAAAGAAGAAATTCTTCAAAAATCGTTTTTAAAAACTGAATTTTAGATTTTTTTTTTTTTTTTTTTTTTTTAGTTTTGGTTTTTATTTTTGGTGTTTTTTTTTTTTTTTGTTTTTTTCTTTTAAAGTTTTTGGTGCATTTGATTTTGGTGATCGCACATTTCTATTATATTTTCAGTATAAAATAAAGATGAATTTAGCTTAGTTTCTCAAATTATTTCAAGTGTTTTGATTTCAGATTTGTTGGATTTTAGGTGGAAATGTTTGTTTTTGTAGGTAAGTTTGATGTTTAATTCGTTTTTAAGTGTCTTGAATGTCACGTAGTTTTAGCCCGGTATTACGTAGAACGTGAGAAAATTGGGGTGCTGTCATTTTAATAGAAACCCAAATATATTTATTTTTATTTATTAATTTATGCATGTTTTTTTTATATTGTAGGAAATGAATTTTTTATTTTTATTTCCACTTTTATTTTATTTTAGCCAAAAATTAATTAACTCATCTCGTGTTTACAGAAACTGTTTTCACATACAAACAAATAATAAAAATAAAAATATTTTCTATTTTCCTACAGCTCAAAGCCGAACCGCGCCGGACGCACAGGAATCTGACGACAGCCTCGACATGTCGCCTCTTCCTCATCCGAACAACACGAGCAGCGTAATTGAAGCGATAGGATCGCAATTATTCGGCCGGTATGCGCCGCTCACCATTCTGCCTATCACACAACCGATTGGTCCACCGTCGGTCCACCGGCTCGAACCTTCGTCCCCGTCGTCGAACAACAGCAGTAGCAGCAGCAACCCAAAGCGAGGTCAGCCGCGGATCCTAAACGAGGGCGAGGAAAACCAGATTGTCAATTATATCCTGGAAATGGCGGCGTGCGGCAAACCTGTGACGAGAAAATGCGTGTTAGAGTATGGAAATATGCTGTTGAGGCGACAAGATCGAGTTCCTACGGGCAGCATTCATTGCAATCCGGAAAAAGGCCTATCGAATGATTGGTGGAAAGAATTTAAAAAGAGACATCCCGGGTTGCCGTTTCGGCTACCCGTGACACCCAACAGCTGAGCATTCCTCGTTGCACCGCCGTACTTAGCGATGAAATCGTTGCAATGAGATAGAAATTTATAATTAATTATATATTAATTAATGGAAGAAAGAAATTTTACAAGTTTCGTCTCATTAAGGGCTGCGGTGTATTTTATTCTATTTTGTATTAAGCGAATTGTTATCTATTATTAATAATATTATTATGGTTGAAAATAATAATAATAATCGCTACGGATTTCTGTCAAAATACAGTACTGAAATGTGTACAAATTTTCAGAATTTATTTTTCTGATTTTTTTTTTTGTTTTGTTTTGTTTTTATTTTTTTTCACAATTTTTTTGGGGTCTGAAAAGGGTTCGACAACAATGTTATTGTTAGTTAAAGATTGAAATTTTCCGCCTCTGCTGGAATGGTTGAATTGTGTTTTAAACACATTGTAGTATATTTTTTTGCTATATTAATTAATTTTATTTTATTAATAT
>JAQFZU010000321.1:0-31527 GCA_034696185.1 Henia vesuviana | reverse complement strand
ATGCTAAAATTAATATTTTTTTTAAAATACCAAGTTCGAGTATTGACTCTAAATTGTTACGTAATTTTGTTAGATGCCAAATCAGCTGCACCTATATAATTTTTCTAAATTTGTTTCTAACCAATTTCCTTACAATACTAGAATCGCGATAAGATCCTAATGAATTTTAAAAATGTTGTAATTTACATACTTGTTTCTTAAATGTAAAATTAAAATTCAAAAGCTACAAAAACATTTCGTCCTTTCATTCTCCCGTTTTAAACCATGCAATTCACGTACTAAATTAATCTTCACACCTGTCAAATACAAGGTGACTGTCCAAAGTGGCGCGTCTTTAATGAGCTCTCCAATTGGATAGTTTTGGAGGCGCGATTTTACGTCACGAAAATAATTTTTTTGGAACGACTTAAGAATTTTAATATTACATCTCAAATTTCCAGATTCTCCGACGGTAACCTGTTCCTCATTGATTAGAAATGGGCAAAGCCCAAAGGCAGACAAAAGGCTAAAAACAAAAATAAATATCATAACAATTAATGTAAAAGAAATAGCAAAAATGACATTCCAATCAAAAATCGACCTTGGATTGGGAATTAGAAATTTGTCAAAACATTGCATCACCTACTACTAACAAAAGTTTGATTTGTGGTTATATTTATCATATTTTTTTGAAACTTAAATTACATACCATTTGGTAAACTGGAAAATTATTACATCAGCTTCAATTAATATTGCATTACATACATGGCATGATAACATTTACAAAAAAGTGCATCCGTAAAGTTAAAGTTTCTTAAATAAATATCAAATTCAATTCCAAAAAAGATCAAAGCCCCTTGTAATAATAAATTTATTTACATGTAAGAAAATTATACAATTTTTAAAAAATCTAAAAGGAAAATCAAACCTATAAAACATATCCCAAAAATGAAGAAAAAATTAAATTTGAAACAAAATATTTTTCACAGTCTATTTTTAAGTGAGAAAAAGTCCAAAACGTTTATCCAGTCAACTTCTCATCCCTAAGTTCAAAAGTGACGTCAAGAATCACGCGAGACACGTGATCACAGACACACCTCCATAATGACCACGTGCTCCAGTTACTAGACAAGCAGACGATATATAAAGGTGAGAAGATGTAAATAATCGGAGATACTTTATCCGACAAGTTAGTTGATCCAGCTGAGCAACAACTTTTACTATGCAACAATGCCGCGAACAAAATTTGAACAGTTCAACTGATCAGAAGAAAAGTAGCGTAGCATCTTTCGGGTAAGAAAAATAATTTTTTTTTTAATTTTAAAATTTTTTTTTTAAATTTTTTTTTATTATTTATAATTAATGATATAACTAAATCAAATATAATTAACGAGTAATAATTTTCTCCCGCCACAATTCCATTGAAAAACTAAAAATGTTTTCATATTTGCGTCAAACATTAAACAAACAAAACATTTTAAATTTATTGAATATTTTATTATATAAAAATGCCTTAATAAAACTGCGATCTATTCATTTAGCATCCTTTTACTTAAGAGCATTAAAAATGCAACAAAAAAAATGAAAATGGGTGATGCAATAGCGAAACAAACTTTCGATGCCTCAAAAGCCTTTGAACTAAACCTAAATTTAATTTTAGTAAACCAATTGACTCAAAATTGGTTATAGTGTTGTTGACTTGAAATATTGCATCAGTAAATGCGGAGAAAAAAGTGGAAAACAAAATTGACCTTGATGTTGCGCATCCTATAAAAAAAATATCAAAATTGTCAAACGAGTCATTTCAAATTTTAAATTCTATGGCCTTAAAATATGTTAATTTTTTTATATTGATTTCCACACTAAATTAATAATATTATTATTTAAATTCCAGTTCCATTTTCAAGTTAAATCAACCCGCTCATTTGGTTGTTTTACTCTTTATTTTATACTTCTGGTCAATCATTACAAATGATACACCAAAAGATCCATCACCATCAGCAATCGTAAATCTCATTTATTTGGCAAGTTTCGCCTTTCACTTTGGCGCTCAAATGTGGATGACGTTCGTTTCGGGTAAGAATTTTAATAATTACATAATTATTTCCGCGTATTTTTTAAATTATGCCAAATAATCCAATTCTTTTTTGCTTAAATCCATTAGGAATTGTGCTTTTTCTTACTGTTCCGCGTCACACTTTTGGAATGGTGCAAGAACAACTTTTTCCCAGATATTTCCTACTTAACACCGCCCTATCATTTATCACTGTCAACACATTTTTACATAGAAGTAACAAATGGACGGAAAAAACACAAGTAATTAAAAAATATAAAAATTTATTATTCAAAATTTATTCAATTGTTTGTATTTATATTTTAATAGGTAGCACTGTTATGCGTTAATTTTTTCGTCCAACTCATCACATGGTTGTATTTAGTCCCTCCCATTCTTTCGATACTGAAAGGAGTTGGTCGTGAGGGTTCATCTCGAGCGAATCAATGCCCCCTTCACGGTCCTATGAAATCGTGTTTTAGGCGGTTGCATAATGTAACTGCAGTTATGAATATTGTTGCAATTATATGCAATGCGCTGCACTTATATCATTTAGCTAATCAATTGTAGCTAAATTTTTTTTATACATTGAATAGGATTCTATGAATTCTTTTTGTGGGTGTTATATACGTATTTGTTTGTATACGATTTAATTTTTTTTGTAAAACTATTGTTTCAACGGGTATTTATTATAGTATTGTAATTATTATTATTACAATTTCAATCGAAATATATACATTTGTTGAAAATATTTACATATTTACAAACTTTTTTTAAAAAAAATTATGCAATAAAAAGATAAATAGTATTAGTTGTAAATATTTTTTTTAGTGTTTTAGCAATTTACTGCCACTCTTACTTCGAAAAACACATTGATACAAAAATAAATTCCGATTAGGAAAGTAAAATCTGGTTAACTTAAAACCAAAGTAAAGATAAAGGAATTGAGCATTATTAGTAATAGATTGGCAAATACAAATTAAATCTTATAATAAAATAATTTCTTTAACAACTGGCTGACTTGTTAAATGCTGGCAACGGATTTCCCATTCTGCATTTGGATTTTGCTGGTAAACAGCCATTATGTTTGCATTGGGATCTAATCGACGTTCGACTAAAATTTAAAAATTTTATAAATATATTTTATTGATTTAATAATTTTAAATATATACCAAGATTGCCTCCGATTTCAAATAATGCATGGTTTTTAGTTGCATCGTCAATTGATGATGTAAAACACATCATGTGATCACGAGGACTTACTTCGGATAAAGCTCTTTATTAAAAAAAAAAAAATTTATTTTAAAAAATTAATAATTATACGTTAAAACAACCTTCTCCAAACGTCTTTTCGTCCTTTCGACTTGTGATCGTTGCGATTTGGATTGATACGGTTGATAATTTGAAGTACTACATCTCGACTCGTTGTTGATTCAGTTAATTGAATTTGTTCGTTGTGTTTTCCAAATTGGAGAGCATTTACACGTATTTTACCATCTTGAAAATCAACCTAATAATTTTTCCAATAAAATATTTTCATGAAATATTTTTCATTAATAAACAACTATTCCTTTACTTCGTTATTTATAGGCCTATAAATATCCGGTTTTTTCAATTTTCCATTATATTTCTTTGCCTTTATAAATAAAATTATGAAATTTGTTGTTTTGATTATTAGTGGCAATAATATTACGTGTTTCCAGTTTTCTTTACTTCCTCTGCGCCTGTATATTGCTTCTTCATTCTGTCGCCTAATTTGTTGAACTAAAAAATTTGGCACCTAAAATCACAAAGCTCCGTATTAAAGAAACAATAATTTTATGTAAGCTTATAAATTAATTTATACCGTCATTAAAATGTCCTTGTATTTAATCATCATTTTCGTGACTCGACAAGTAACAGCTGCCAAGTTAATTTCAAATGCCAATTCTCTTTCCGAGTTCTTTTTCATTTTCTTAGGAAGAAATATATTTGGGGCTATGATCATAGCCACATTTTGTAAACTCATTCGATTTTCCGATTCGTGAAGCGTAATTTTCATTAGAAAATCCAACAAAGCCTAAAAACAAAGTCATTATACTATTAAAACCATTATTCTAATTAAATGCAAATCTACTTTAAGCGTATCTCTGTGAACTTCGGGTAAAAGGCAGACTAGAAGCATTAAGGCCTTAACTTGATCAATTTTTTCAGTAATTTCTAGAAAGAATAAAATAAAATAAATTTATCAAATTTTTAAATGAATTTCTTAAGCGTACTGTCGATTTGAATAAATGCATCCATATATTCATTAGTAAGAAGAGGTAGCGGCAAATCTCTCAAAAACTGTTTAATCAATGCTGCAACGTCATTAATCGAACTCTCCCTAAGAGCAGCATCGACAGATCCAGGAGATGAATAAAAATGGGTTTCAATTTCCTTTTTTAAATGTTGCACTTTAGCAACGACACCTGGCACGCGAAGAATTCCTTCTTCAGTTAAACCATTTTCCAGATGACTTAAAATCTAATTAAAATTATTAAAGATTTTGTTAAAATTTCTTTAATAAATTGAAATAATCACCTTTTTGACTATCAAAGGAATTTTACATTCGGTTTGGATCTTTTTGTCTTGTTCCAGTAGTATTGCGAGCGGTACGCCAAACACAGAACGTTCAGCATCTTTCTTTTTCTTTTTATTGCCTTTTCTTCTATTATAGTGTATGTTATACTGATCAAATAAATCTGTTAACTCAATCAACACTAAAGTACGAATTCTTCTCATGTCTTCGGTGCTGAGATCTTCAATTCGAGTTACTCCCAACTTTCCTCCAACCAATACCATGTCCTTAGAAAAATTATTTTAATCGTAAATTAATAATAGTGATGAGTTTCACTTACTGGTAATTCTTCTTCATTTAGAAAATCTCGTTTCTTTTCAAAACCCCAATCAGAATCCTTATAAAATCAAACAACGATATATTATTATGACAATATTAGTAAATAAAATTCAATATTAAATACATTTTCATCTCGCCAATCCAATGTGATGTCAGATTCGGAGACATACGACAACAATTGTTTCCCACTCTGATGATGAAACGATCCTCTGAGTTGAAACGATAACGCTTCAATTCCTATAATAAAATAATTAATTGTAAAAATTCCAAATATGAAATTTAAAAAAATGACCGCAACCATTATCAGAGTCCAAACTGCACGTATCAAAGGTATGTCGATGCTGACCCGTAATATCGTAAGATGTCGGATTTCGGTATCGAAGGAAAGATTCAGTACGAGAAACTTTTGGCTGACAATCAACTGCATCTCTCATACTTAATCCTCCATTATGTCGATTGGTAGGCGGTCGAAATATATGAACGAATTCAGGTGTTCGTTCGGTAATATCTGGACTTGAACAACCACTACAAAATAATAAATTTTTTAATATTTAAATTATCAAAATTAAATGAAACTTACTCTCCGGGACTTCGGTTGTAAACTTCGTTCAAAAATTTCGGATTAATGGCTTCTCGACTCACAGCTGGCGAATCGACAACATCAGGACTACTTCGCGTATTCGAAAAATACCCTTGACTAGGTGTTGGTGACTCATTCACACTGCCTCTGAACCACGATTCATCGGTAATACTTGGCGGAGAATCGGTTGGCGAAATAGAATCCAATGAATCTGGAGTTGCGCTTCTACTTCTCGTTCCACCACTAGATGTCTTTAAAAATATCGAATAAAACCAAAATCAGATTTACATAATCGCGTTAATTTCTCATAAAATTATTACAAAAACCATTTAATTGCGTTATAAAAATCAACTTAAAAATGATATCGCAAATTGTAAACATCAAGTCAAATAACACCATCTAATTGATATTATTAAAAATCTCACCTCACAATTAAGAGGAAAAACTTCTCTCACATCTCTCACTTTACTCCTTGGGCTTTTCCGTTTTCTCACAGTCGTTTTTAAAGTTCTGATTTTTTTCTTAACAAGAGTAGCTTGTTTGTTGGACAATGACATGAAGAGTGGCGCAAATTGATCATCGTCTACGTCTTTACCAGCTTAAATACAAAAAAAAAATTAAAATGAAACAAATTATCTAATTAAATAAACTGGTCTCAAGGTTCTTTTTATCTTTTTTTTTTTTTTAAATGTTAAGAAAGTGTTTTCAAATAACTAAGGAATTTTTCTAGAAAATATCAATTGAATGTGGTTATCTTAAATTCTTCAAATTAATTAGAAGATTAAAAAAAATAGAAAACTAGACAAATGGAGCACAGAGAAAATAAATTCTTGTTAATAATTAGTTACTTAAGTGAAATATTCAATTAAATATATAATAAAGCAAAATACCTTCGATATTGGCAACAAGAGACTCAAACCCAACATTTCTGAGAAAATCAGCCTCAAATTCACCTTCTGAAAATAAGTGGAAAAACAAAGGAAGAAAGAAAAAAAAACCAAGTTAGCAAACCAAATACAGATTAAGAAATAATTCTTACGAGATTATATAGATAAATTATAGATTTCTAGATTTCAAAACGGAAAATAATTTACGGTTAACTATATACAAACCCGAAGTTAATTTATGTATATCTTCATCCATGAAAAAGTCGTCTTTATTTTGCTCAATGATAACGCACTCGTTAAAGTAATCGGCAAAATCTTGTGAGTTATTCGTTTCCATTATTTACGAGAATAATAATCCTAGAAATAAAACAAAAGGTCATAAATATATAAAAACATATATCACAATAGTTTTTTCTTTCCATGAAAAAATTCTATTTTTAATGTTTGTGTATTTAGGTATATGAATATTCAGTGCGTTGAAATTATGTAGAATCAAGATATTTCCCTTTACTTTTTAATTTTTTCGATATTTATCACAATGTCAGTGAACTTGTATATTAAGACCAACGAACTTGTTAATTATCCATAAACATGAAATTTTTAATAAAAAAAAAATTTTAAAATTTTTTTTAATGATCACAAAAAAAAACATTTTTCTCAATTGATTCTCAAAGACTAATTAACAGAAAAAAATCAATGTCAGGGTTAATAATTAATTATAAGCTCAAATTAAGTTATTAAAAATAATAAAACAGCAATTTCATCTTGGCTTAAATATTTATATTTATATTATCTAAATTTACATTTTCAAACATAGTAAACCTAAATTGAGAAATTCTAATTTTAAATTCAGTTCACGTAAAGTGAGGTCTTTACCCTCCTTCGGGGGCTTTTGTTACAGAAGGTAAAGCAAAAGGTGACACACAACACACACAACTAAAACAGGTATTTGATGTACTCGTTAAAGTTAAAAATCATTAAAAAAAAATTCACACGGTGACCTTTATCAGAAAAAAATATTTATAATATTAAAAAAAAAATTAATTAAAAAATAATGGATTTTTTTTTACTTTCTGATTTTCAATTTAAAGGAATGTGAAAGCTTAGAATTTCAAACACTGTTTGAATTTTGATTTGTTCGTGCACTCTAATACCTGACCATAAATAGGCCATGAGTTTGCTATTCCCATTCGCTTTATAAGGAATTTATAAACAAAACCAGTCTGCTATGCGAGACACCACAAAGTATAAAATGAGAAAGCGAAAATTTCTAAAATTAAGCCAATTATTTAGACCTTTAAAGGTGTGGTTTTTTTCTTTTCAACCAATAATTAATTGGTTTCACAAATTCCTTTAACAACAGTTGCAGTCCAATTACACGCTTTTGAAAATACTTTTAAAATAATGATTGTGTTTCTTACCTTAAATTTGATCAGAATGTAAAAAATAAATAATTTTTACAATTTTATATTTCAGCATTGACATCATTTCATTAAATTAGATTAAATTAAGGATAAATTGTACATCACATGGGTTTTTTTAATGAGAAAATAAAAACTCCGAACCTTTATTAGCACACAACGTAATAGATGTGTGCCAATGACAGCTTACGTAACCATTGCCATAGAAATTGTCATTTCAGCCTTCGATTTTTAATTTTGTCTTATCATTAATGTTGATTAGCATTACACAATGTAACTAAAATACCATTAAAATCTTATCTTCGAATTAATTTTCATTTATTAAGCCTAAAATCCTTATTACCTTCGAAAAATGCAATTTTAGAAAATTTCCAAATCTATATTACCTCAATTCTAACCATCAATTATTAACGTAAGGATATAATTATCAGAAAAGCAAATCAACAATCAGAAAATTCCATCAGAACTGCAGCAATTCCTTATATTCCAATCTCGCAAGATTGATTAGAAGGAAAAAATAATGCAAAACTGCATTTGGTACAATGAGATGTTCAACACAGATGAGTGATGCCAACAGTGCAATGACTCTTTCAATACTTAGGTGAACAGTGCACAGTCATACAAGGAAGTATATCATGTTTCATTATTATGGTTTTTTGTGAGTTCGGACGATAAATTTTAATTATAATCAAAGTGCAATTGACAAATTATTTATGCCTTAAACTCGCGTTGGTTTATGGATTTTGGGGAAATAATTATACAATTTTTCATGCCAACACGTAATGTCCTGTTACAAACTATGCATTATAGTAATGTATATAAAATATAATAACTTATGAAACTTAATTGAATTTGTGAATTTCTTAACTTCCATAAAAAATTGTAATTAAAAAATAGAATATTTAAGTAACAAGGATAACAAGTGCAAGTTTATCAATGTTAAACAGCATCCTATCAACACGAGGCCAGTCACTACTTTCAACAATTCATATTTTAAAAAATCCATAACAACCACACCCAAATTTACCTTTTATTTTTCTTCAAAGAAAAAAAAGAATTGGCACAGATAAATAAAAAGAACAAAAGTGAAAAATATTTGCTATTATTTTCTTCCCTCTAAACATTTAAAGTAAATGACATCCAACCACATTAAAATTCCATCCAAACAATCTTTTTTCTAAGTAAAATATAAAATGACGTCAAACGACCCATTTAAAAAAAAATTTTTTTTAACATTTTATAAAATTTTCAATTACCTGTTGACTGTTCACAATCACAATAATAATAATTTTCCACTACAAGTAATAGAAAAATGGCCAAAATGTGCATAAACCTTGGAAAATCTAACAAATTCCTCCTGTTTCGGTCGTTCGTTCCCATTTAACTGTAATTAGAAATTTTTTTTTTCTGTACTCAAATAATAAAATATCTTTCTTCCGGGTTCATGTCATCAAGTCCCTAATCTTTTCAAAACTTCAACTAAAGCGACTGATAAAAACATCCCCTAAAGTGGCAAAGTGACGGACAAGAGAAAAACGTTACGACTCATTTTTACCATTACTTAAGATTACTCCTGAAGACAAATGTAAGTCGAATGTCCTTTTCAATATCGTCAAATTACTAAAAAGTAATTTAAAGTAACAAAAAAAAAATAAAACTTCATTCATTCCAAAGCTTTCGTATTGCCCAATGTGAGCTGCGTGACAATTGGCAGCTCTTCAAGACTGTGCGTAGTATTTATCTAGGTCAAGGTTTGCATGTATATGACTGATAATGTTACATTCAAAGGGGTAAAATCAAGTGTAATAAATATTTTAAAAATGTAATCAAGTAGATTTACTCATCTTTATAGTGAGTAATTTTCAATTCAGATAATAGTTTTTAATTTTTAAAAAAAATGAAATTAAAAATTCTCTCCTTGTTTTTTAACATAATCTCACAAACACATTTTCTACAATTACATCTTACTATGTAATAACTCAAAATTCAAGGTTAGGAAAAAGACAAGTTTAATGTTGACTTCATCATACAAAGCAAACCTGCAATTTTCCGCTGATGGCCAACGTGCCGAGATCAGAAGTTGAAGGGAAAAAAATGTTTTTACTAAGAATAATAAGACTAAATTTTGTAAAACTTTCTTTGTATGAATTTGAATTATTTTTACTTGTCATAATATAATTGATTATGCGAAATGACTTTTACAATTACCTTCATTTCCACATAAAATATTATTCTCAAGGTCTAAAAAAAAATAATAAAAATTTACCTTTTAAATTTTATAAATGATTTATATGCTCCACACAATTCGTTTAAAATTTCGCCTTGAAAAATTCCAATTCAATTTGATTATTTTAAAAAACAAAAAACGCATATTGTATATTCAAATCTGCTAAAAGTTATTAATACTCCGAAAATTTCCAGGTCGTTGTACTTAGTCGCAGTGTGAGAAATTCACGTGTTTTATTGTTTTAAATTGTATTGCTATTGTTCGCGAGCACTTGTAAATAAGTGGAACGAGTTAAAAAAAAAATTTCACAGATTATATACGTGATCCTAGTTTCCTAAAACTAATTTTTTACTTCCAATTCGAAATTCAGAGCAAAAAAAAAAAAAAAATTTAAATAAAAATTTGCATTCTTAAAATTCTCAAAAAAAAAAAATTAAAAAATCCACATTCCGAAAGAACTTCATCCATACTAATAATACAACGTCATTTGCACTTACCCTTAACATATGTAAATTATTTCATTTCCATTCTTATCGACAACGATTATCAATTTGAGTACCAAAAATTTAAGTACCGAACGTAGCCTTCAAATACTTTACTAAATAAATCTTGTCGTAAACTTTTCACCTGAATAAAAAATCCTAACTCTTTTTCCCCAAAAACCTAATTCAAAGGGTTATATCTTCCTATAGAAATGCAAATTTTTAATTAAAAAAATATATAAAAAAATTTGAATACATTTCTCGCATTACTTTTTTCCTCCCAGATAATTCTTTACAAGTATTAGATTGATATGCATCGCATAAGAACGAAGCCACTGGAGCAAAATAATATTTCAACTGTAAAAGAAAAATCTTTTTTAAAAATCGATATTGGTAGCTTCAATGTTGGAATAACGAACAATGTTTACCAGGTCAAGAAAAAACACCAGACGAAATCCAAAAAACACATACAAACAGATTAAACTATTTAGTATAAATAGGTTGTGGTTCAGGTTTATTTGAGACCACCTGTCATTTGCTTTGGGTCTTGTGTTTAATGCAATCAATTTGAATTTTTTCTTGTAATCTAATTTTGTATATAATAATTATTTTTTTTAGAAATTTTAATTTTAAAAAAGTCGGCTACGAATGGCCATAGGATGAATATTTACATTTTAAATGCATTATAAACAATAATAATTTATTCCATTATCATTTTTTATATCAATCATTCCAAAACTGACCTGCACTTGCTACAGATGGTTTCATAGGTCAATAATTTTTTTTTTTTTTTAATTTTCATTGAAAGTCGGCCATGGTTTTCTTGGTGATTAAATACTCGATAATTATTGCTATTAGTAATTATCACGTTTTTTGAAATACAAAGGCATCATTTTCTATGGCAATGAAAATTCGGTTTCAGGTTTGAATTTTTTTTTTGGTGAAAATTGTAAGTTATCTACACATAAATTGCTGTCAATATCCTCAATCAATGTCTATTGTTTTCGAAGGAAAAATTGCGAATACAATTTCGACATCTTTTCATTCAAACTTTCTGAGAAAGATGAAAGTGCAACCAAATGGAAAATTATTCCATCTCAAAGGACCGGTCACTGAATCGATATATTTTTTAATCGGATCCTGTTAAGTTTCTATGAATCATTACTATTTTACGTTTAGAAACGGTTTGACCTTTGCATACATTATGAAAGTCGCTTTTATCTTTCTTTTATCTCTCAATGAATTAACACCATTTTTTACCTCAAAATTTTAGGTGCAAATTAATTTTTTTTTTTACTTGTTGTTAAAGTCGTCTGGTTGCTCGCTTCGTACCCTGTCCACCTCGATATGAATATATAATTCGTTTCATCATTGCAATGCCGAGAAACATTAAATTGCCCTTTGTAAGTTATATAAATCGTCTTACCTTTTACAACTGAGGCATTTTGTTGTAATGAAGCCATTCATGTTGTGCTATTAAAACGTGCCATATTTCTTGGGTTAAATTTCTCGGTGTTTAGTGATTAATATTATTTGTTCGTTGACGCAAAGTGTTCCGTGAGCTGCCGTAGGCCTACTGACCACTAACTAAATCCGCTTCGAGTTCGGCCTGGCACGCCTATGAATCATGTGACCTCGTCTTTTAAATCGGCAACCGGTCTAGTTGAGAACCTGATCGGTTGGAGTAATGACGTCATTCAACCTCAATTAACTCGTTTAATTAGGATTTATTTTGAAAGATAAATTAAAGAGACAGTTTTTTCGAGTTTGATTTTTATTTAATTTTCCTTTACAAAAAATACAAGTTTATCGACTCTTCCCTGGAAGAATAATTCCGTCGTACTGCAAAAAATATAAAAATAATTAAATTTCTGATAAACATAAATCAAATTGTATCTTCCTTTAAGTAACGCTAAAATCATGGGATAAAAGCGAGTTGCAAATTGGATAGAAATTAATTTCGCACTGCTTAAAATTAAAAACCACAAGAAATTCTTAATGGGAAAGTTTGTGGCCGATGCTAAGTGCTTTTCAGTAAAATTCAAATCAACTCACTTTTTGTTGGAACCATTTAATGGCATCTTCTTTATTTAATCGATGCTTAACACCAACTTTTCCTCTTTTATGTTTCTTTTGAGCTACACTGAAACCCGGTCGGCCCAAAACGACGAAAAAATCCAATCCGTAAATACCGATGCTCGGATCGTATTTAATACCCAAATCAATGTGTTCTTGAATTCCAAATCCAAAATTTCCAGTATCGGAAAAGTTTTCACGACGAAGTTCGTATTCACGGACCTTTAAAAGAAAAATAAATATAAAAATTCATAATTCACTACATTTTATTTAAATTTCATTTTACTTTTAAACCCTTTTCCAATATCTCTTCAGCTTTCGCGCCTCGAACTGTGCAATGAACAGCGATTTTTTCGTTACGACGAATACCGAATGATCGCACGGTATATCTGGCTATAAATTAGAATAAATATTAAATTTTAATTCCTTTATTATTTAATTTGTATCTGTTTGCCTTTAGAAAATACTGGTTGTTGTCCAGCGAGTTGTTCTAACACTTTAGAGGCTCTTGTCAATCTGTCGCCTGATTCTCCGACACAGATATTGAGACAAAGTTTACGAATACGAAGTTCCCGCATTGGATTTTTCTCTTTTTCAACTTTCGTCTTTGCTGGAACTTTCTTCACTCTTGGTTTCTTCGCGGCTGGTTTAGTCTCACCATCTCCCTATTAAAATTTAAATAAATTATAAGTTTTTTATACTTTTTTTTAATAATTATTAAGGTGTGTTTTACCGCTGGTTTCTTCACGGCGGTTTTAGTTGCACTGTCTTGCTGCAATAAATAAAAAAATAGATTAATTTACCGCTAAATTATTTGTATAAATGTTTAATACTGTAATTATAAGTCTTTCATTGTATTGTGAAAATAACCATGCATTTTGGCCTTTATTTTTTTAATGGGTTAAACGCTTTTAATCAAAAGTTAGCTTTATTTAGTGACCTAACAATATGTCTACAACGTTCTTATTATTAAAAGTATGTAAAATAACTATGGATGGTGCAGATCAAAATTGTTAAAATAAAATTACATACCGTCATGTCGGCTTGTACTTTCCACCATACGACACGAAAACAGGTTCCGGAATATACGTCTCACATCACGTGGGATAAGCGCTGATATTTGAATTATGCTGGTGTCGAGATTAAAGCGTCGTTGTTACTTAGCAACGACTCAACATACATCTTTTACTCATGATTTTGTAAGAAGTTTTTTTTTTTGTAAAAAATTTGCGATGGCTAATTTACTTGCTTCGGAGGCTTCTATATTATCAACTGATCCAAATGAAAGGATTTTGGCTAGACGATTACGAATACAAAGACGACGTGAGTGTGCCAAGTAAGTAGATTTATTTGAATACAAAATTAAAAATAAATCAATAAATTATTAGTACCAAATCGAGCACGTCTACATTTACGTCGATTACTTCAGTTTCCAGCGTTTTGGTAAAAGAAGATGTGAAATTAAAATTAAATTTTAGTCAAAAACAAGTGGATACCAGCATGCAAGTTAATAAACCAAAACCAAATATGTAAATTTATTCTATATTTTATTTAATTTTTAGATTCTCGATAAATTAATCAGAGACGGTATTCAATTGACTTCAAATGTTGAAAAGGCAGTCGACGCTCGAGAACTCGAATGGCGAGCGAAAGAGAAAGCGGTCGTGGCCGAAAGAATGGCGAGACTGGAATTAGAAGCAAAAGCTGGTCAAGAACGATTCTTAGAGGTGCCAGAATCTTCACATTTTAAAATACTTGAATAAAAGAAATTAATTTTTTTATTAGGTGGAAAAAGCATGGGAATCCTTATTAAAGCATAAAGTTCCTCATGTTTTATACAAGAAATTAATGGAACAAAAACAAGCTTGTTTTGCACTCGTAGAAGAGAAAAATAATTTGATCGAACATTTAAAAAATGTAATTTATATGTTAGATAAGTCTCGGAATTGAATAATTGAATTATGACTATTTTTGGCAAATAGGAATTAGAGGAAAAGGAAAATGCATTTGTGGAAAACATAAGAAAACAAGCGGATGATGTTAAAATTATAATAGAACGAATGAATGAACACGCTTCGTTAATGAAAACAGCTTATCAAGGGGAATTGGAGGCGATGGAGGTATGAAATTAATATAAATGAAAATTATATTTGTATTAAATTCTTTAAAAACTTCAGTTGGCTTTTATGCAAGAAAGACGTGATATTTTGAAATCGCATCAGGAGAAATGGAATGATACGTTAAAAAATATGAATACTAAAGAAGATGGTTATGTCGAAACAAGACGAAATCTGATAGAAGAGTGCCAGGAAGAGTTGGATAATCAGTGGAAAGAAGATGCACAGGAATATAACGCCGTTAAATCGAAAATGGAGATTGATATTATGGTAAAATTTGTCTTTTTTACCAAAGTTAAAATTTATTATTTGTTGATTTGCTGATAGCAATTGGAGCTGGAATTCCAAACGCTCAAAACGAAGGTTTTAATGAATCAAGAGAAATTAGAATATAACTACCACACCTTAAAAAAGCGAGATGAAGAAAATAGTGTAATGAAAAGTAATCAGAAAAGGAGACTTACGAAGTAAATTGATTAAATTATTTTTTCTGAGTTTTTAATTTCAATGTACGCTATTTAATTGCTTAGAATGAACGATACGATGGCAAATTTGAAAAGAAAATATCGCGATCTAGAAAAGCAGTGCTCGTATGCTAAAAATAAATTTCAAATAATAAAAATTATTTTTTATTTATTATTTTAGAGACGAAACTCAAAAACTGAGTGAGGATTATAAGAAAATTGTCAATCAGCTGTTAAATCTTGAAAGGAAATACACGTCAGTCGATTTGAATTAAATTAATAATCGTGTTCCAAGGCTTATGATAATTTTTATAATTTATTTTCAAGACTCTTCCAAAAAGTTGACATCAGTAAATATCGCGATATTTGGAAAATGAACGAAATGGAAATGAAACGTGTGGTAATTCGATTGATCAAGTTGGATAAAATTATACACGAACAATACTTAGCCATCCCATGGATTGATCCGAATTTGTACGAATTCAAATCCCCATCGGAAATATTTTTTTTTATAAATATTTTATTTTAGAAATTTCATGCAAAATGTCGGTCCGTGGGGAAAATTCGCTTTAAACCCGCAAGGTATTTTTACGGAAAAAGTCCAATTACATGGTAAGTAAATAGAGACTTGTTTTCATAAACTAATGTGATAAATAATAAACTAATATCGTATTAGTTCCCAAAGACCGTAGCAAAGAGTCGAAAGTAGAATCTTTACTGAAAGGAGTTGCGAAAAAACTCGAAGGCGATGAAAAAATAGACGAAGCGGATGAATCAACTGCATTAAGCCTTAAAGCAGCACAATCGATGTCAGCAGTAAAAACGCTTCTAACAGCACCGGTAAATTACTTAATAACTTAATTATAAAATATTTAATTAGTATTCGATTTAGACATCTACAACCTGTTTAATTACTACACCAAAGCAAACTTCAATACGAAGATCGGTGATTGGTACTACTCAACCAATATTCAACCAATCGGTTTTAAGAAAAATAACGATGCTTCTATGCGATCAAGCGGGTTTTCTTTTGGAAGATCGTGTTTTAAAAATTCTTAATAACATTTCAAAAACAGAGAAAAATTTAATCAAAGTCAGCTCAATTTTTAATGTGAGTATTTGAATGGGAAAATTTAAAAGCAGCTTAAAAAACGATTGTTTTCAAATTTGAATTTAGGCTTTAAGCATTTATTCGGAAGAAGAGATGCAATTGCTCGCGCAGTATTTTGTTCGTTACACAGTGCCAGAAGATCCGATTAAAGCCTCTGAAGGTGGCCTTCAAAGACCAGTCCAGGAACCATCTACAGTGAATTAAAATAAATAAATAACTTTTTTAATCTTTAAGAATTCTGTGGAATTTTCAGAGTAAAGATCAGCCAAAATCGGAGAAAGTAGTTAGGAAATCCCATCGTTTCAGTTTCGTCTATGCCGAGCAGTTGAGCGAAAACGATGCTTTGAGCGCAATTCGAGATTTTGTTAGCGAACACCGAAAAGTCACGTGGGTTTTCAGAATTTTCGCAAAATTCTAACACTTTAAAATTATAATTTCTAAGTAAAAATTTATCATTGCAGTACCGTTGTAGAGAAAGTCCCAACTCTCTTCTGCCAACAATTAATCAGAAACAAAGAAAATGATAACAAATATTGGAATTTATATTTGGAAAGTATCCCACAAGAGCATATTCGTTTGTGGAAAGCTTTGATACCAGCGTTAGAAAAATATCAGTAAGTTTTAATTAATTTTAATCATTTTAAAGAATAAAATTCAAATTATATTCATATAGTACCACCTTAGTTCAAAGAGGCAAACTGTATACTGAACTGAAGTGTTTACGCACACAGCACAGTGAATTGCAAAATATTTTGAACAGATATTTGCGAGCAAAGGTGAATATCCTTAAAAAATACACTTTGTTTATTGTGTGTGTCATAAATTAAGTTAAATGTCGTTAATTTTAAAAGCCTCGTTATCGGAGCGCACCAGTGTTTAGGTAATCCTTAAATTTTTAAAGTTCATTCAATCAATTCAATTCAGTTTAAAGCAATACTTAAATAACTTTTTAATTAAATAACAGATTAACCATGAATTAAAACTACCACCAATTCCAGTCCGAATTGTGACTCATTCGCCGCCAGTTGAAGAAACCCGCAAAAATGCACAAGCGCAATGCAATACTTTACCTCGGTTGTCTCCGCGCAAAATACAAATAGCTACTCCCAATATCGACCAAGCACAGCCCACAGTTCCTAATCAGTATTTAAACTTGTAATGATTTAACCAGCTCAACAATAAATTTCAAATTATGAGTACTGAAATGAATTTTAAACAGTATTTTCATTGATACGTTACACGTTTTACTGACAAAATGCAAGGATATACAAATAAACAAAAAAAATTATAAATGTAGTATCAAAAGTACAATTTTGTATTCTACCTTTTTAATCTTTAAATTCCAAACTTAGGGATTGAATTATAAAGCAATAGATGTCCGTATACTCTTCGATCTATAAATATTTTATAATTTATATTTTCATAAAAAAAATTTAATTTTAGAAATTTACCAATTTTGTAGTCGGTTTTCCTGCTCCATGACCTGCTTTCGTATCAACACGGATCATCAATGGATTTGTCTAAAATAAATTTTTTTTTTTTAAATTCTTTCCTTTTAATACAAAAAACGTGGGAAACAAAATAGAACGATCCTATAAGCAGACGCATAGAAAAATCCAAGGCTTCGTATAATGTCGAAATGACGTCATTCGAACAATCTTTCATCACGGTTAAAAGCACCATAATGACGTCATAGACATCCAAATATACCTATTTTGGATCAGCAATATCAATGGCGACCTGAACGAACCTGGTTTTTTTCGCATCCTAAATTGTAGGTCAACAACCTGTACAAGTAAGTATATTTACACCATTTGCTGTTTGGTAAATTATTCATGATAAAATATCCAACAGATGGGGAAACGACATGTTAGAGTACGACAAGTTTACACAGCCGAGTTTAAACTAAAAGTGGTGCAGTTTAGCTTCACGAAAAATGCAACTGTGGCTGCTAAGTTATTCCACGTTAATTTGTCATCAGTATTGAGATGGCGAACACAACAAAAAGATTTATGCTTGGCGGTTCACAATCGGAAATGGCGTAACGGAAGAGGCAATATATTGACTGAAACCAGCGATTCTATCGAGCAAGATTTATACAAATGGGTCAACGATCAAATGGCATTATATGCCGCCGCCACGTCGCCTTCACCCGATAATATCAAACAGCCAAACCACACTGACATTGTCTCACCAGTCAATCACACCGAACAAAATAATGACAGCAATAACACAGCCAGTAAACACGAAGACGACGATCTGTCAGAATTCCACAAAAATATTCGTTCGCTTCATTCGGTTTACGATTATCAGTTAATGGACGTTGGACTCGTGAGCGAGACGAGTGTGCCTTTTAAAAAACACAATTACACTGCCTACGCAACACTTCTTTTATGCGCATTAGCAGATGGTACAAAATTAAAACCACTTATTATATTTAAAGGTCAAGATTTATCACCCTCGATCAAAATTCCGCCCGATGTACACATTTGTGTGGCTAAAAAAGGCTTCGTGGAAGAACCCGAAATACTGTGGTGGCTCAAACACGTGTGGAAAATGAGCAAACATAACAGTCATCGTTTATTGGTGTCGTCGATCTCTAATACCGAAGGTCAGGAATCTTTAAGGACTTTAGCTAGTAAATACTGTTTAACCGATGTCATTCAAGTGCCAAATCCTTCGAAAAATTCGGATTTTCTTAGCGAATTGTTTTTTAAGATGTGCAAACAAATTATTTTATCCAGAGATATATTGGATGTGGTGAATAACACGTGGAAGAGATTGACCGAGCGGAGCATAATCGATGGGTTTATGGATAAGGATATTGTTAGTGTTGACGATGTGTATATTAAAGATGATGCGACCGATTTTCTAGGGTTCAGTCAAGAAGATATTGATGTGGCTAAAGAAACTGCGCAAAGGGTTATTCAAGATGTTAATGGTGTTATTAATAATTTACTTTAATTTTTTTTTAATAGTTTTTTCTTAATTTTTATTTATTTGCGTCATTGGTTCACTGTGATTGGTTCGTTCAGTTGCAAAATAAATATTTAGTTGCAACTTTATTTTTTATTAATTTTTTCATGTGATATTTTGGGTTTTAAAAGCAAGTTTATACAATATAAAAATATATTAGAAAAGTTCGACTTACCTGGTTTAGATTTTTTCCTAACGAGTGCTGCAATTCAGCAATAAACTTCAACGAGTGTAAAGGGACAACTCGGTCGTCGTGGTCGGCAGTGAGCAATAAGAGCGATGGGTATTGGCTGCCGTCTTTGGGTGCGCGAATATTGTGTAACGGTGAATAGCTGAAAATGAAACAAATTAATTTTACGAATACGTAATCATAATTGAAAGTAACTTGTATAAATTTTTAAAATGCTTTTCATCTTCCGAACTGCCGTAATCCGATACCCACGCATGGCCTATGGTAAACTTATGAAAGCGTAGCATATCCATGACACTTTAAAATTACAATAAAATATAAAATTCAATTTTAAATTTAAAAAATGAGTGGATTCTTACCCAACTTGAACTAAAGCACATCCGAATAAATCAGGGCGTTGATTGATGCAAGCACCCACTAATAATCCACCATTAGAACCGCCGTTAATAACGAGCCTGGAATAATAGTTAAATAAAAATAAATATAAAATGTTGTTAATACAATTGTTGTTAATACTTTTCCGATTTAGTGTAACCATTTTCAATCAAATATTTGGCAGCGCATTGAAAGTCGTAAAATACATTTTGTTTATTTAGAAATCTACCACTATTATGCCACTCTTCACCATATTCTCTGAAATTTTATGCCATATTATTACTGAATTAGAGATTGCATTCATTTTAAAATTTTACCCGCCGCCTCTGATATTGGCAACTGCTAAGACTCCATTCAAGTATCTGAGAAAAATTATTCTCGAAATGCTGAAAGACGGTTGAATGGAAATATTAAATCCGCCATAACCGTATAACAAACATGGATTATCACCAGAAAGAACCATATCCTTTAAAATAAAATAATTTAAACCCATATTTCCTTATTTTAGTTTATTCGTACTATACCTTCCTATGC
Organism: Henia vesuviana; assembly: GCA_034696185.1. Lineage (NCBI taxonomy): Eukaryota > Metazoa > Arthropoda > Chilopoda > Geophilomorpha > Dignathodontidae > Henia > Henia vesuviana. The sequence goes on along the minus strand of JAQFZU010000321.1, from coordinate 11,177 downwards.
ACAATGAACATTGGTATCTTAACGCCATCATGACTCGTGTAAAATATTTGAGTCGTTTGAAGCTCATCGGGATTAAAACCTGGAACTGTAATCTCTTTGTGAATCTAATATTAACAAAGATTAGTTTAAAGTTTTTATTTTTTTTAGTGTTTTGTTGTATTAAAATACTTTTGGCTCCAGTTTTTCTTGCGATATATCGCATCGGTAAATAATTCCGGGAGTTAAAAACGATGTAAATTGATAAAATATTTCCAAATCCTTCTTTTTACCGCTGTAACCAGTTATGGTTCCAACATCCAATGGAAATGTCATTAGCAGTTGACCAGTTTCTAACGAATGAAGTTGAAGAACGCTCTAAAAATTTAATATTTTTTTTTTTAAAACTAATAATAAAAATAATCATTTGAAAATTTGGTACTTTGACATCTTGAATGTAACATAAAACCAGTTTGTTTTGGTTTACACAAGCAGCCCAATCCAATACGTCTTTATTATCCTCTTCTACTAACGTAACCCAATTTTCCTGAAAAAATAAAATGTAATTTTAAAAAGCAATTTTTTTCAATATCTAAATTAAATTACAATTGCAGGATTATTCAAATCAATATTCACTAGACGATACTTAGATGCGCTTTTGTTAGTTCGAAGTGTGCAAATTGAGCCTTCATTAGTTATGTACTAAAAGTAACAAAAAAATTATTAAATAATTTTAAAGAAATAAGTTATAAAATAACCAACTTCGTATTCGGCCTCGAAATTATCAACAATAGCAGTCAAGTCTAACTTTCCATCGATCCCGTTTGGCAGCTTATGCAAATTACAAAAATACAACTGATTATCTTTGCAGCTTTCTTGAACACTGACGATTAAATAACGACCGCAGTCTGTCACATCCGAACCACTTTTAAAATACGAAAATTAATTTCCATTTCTCAATTGAAATTCAATTTAATACATACACTCTCCAACGAGGATCATCAGGAAATTCGACGCACAAAATATCCTCACTTTGAGGAGTACCCAATCGATGATAATAAAGTTTATGATTTTGGTTCGAAACTATTTCAGTACCATCTGTTTTACCCTTCTGATCCGGATACCGCTGCAATTCATGCAAAATGATATTTTTACCAAAAGTAATTATTAGCTTTAAAATATTAAGTAGTAATTACCCCATAAAAGATTCCTTCGTGATCATGAGTCCAACTGATGCTGGAATACTTCACATTTTCCAAAACTTCTGGATAATCTTCCAAATTCGAAACCTTCCGAAACTGAAATTTAAACATATTAAAATGATGATCGTTTACCCGTTATTAATTATTACCTTAATTTTAATCCAATCAGATCCACTTTCGCTCAAACCATACGCAAAGTACTCTCCATTTTCCGAAAAAGCAGTACCATTTAACGAAATCGTACCATCTGACGAGAATTGGTTAGGATCAAGAAAAACTTTAGCTTCCGACTCCAAACTATCCTGCACATACATGACACTGAAAAACAAACAAATGACTTTCAGTTTTAAGTTAAATAAGTAAATCGCTTGATATCATTTTACCTTTGATTTTGCAAGCCAGTATTCATATAATTAAAATATCGAGAACCATGCTTAAATGGGCAACTGTATTTCGGATAATTCCAAAGTTCTGTCATTCTGCAAGAGTGGATACAAGATTTTAATATTTTACGACATTATAAACTATGTTCATTTTTACTTTTCATTCAATCGCTTCCTATATTTGCAACTATGAATGTAGGGTACAGTAATTTTATTTTGTTCTTCGACAAATGCTTTTGTTTCTTCACTGTCTGGATCTTCCAGCCAGCGATACGGGTCCATGACCTAGAATAAGGTAAAAGGCGGGCATTATTTTAATAAGTTTGTGAAATACCAAGTCGAAATATTTCTACCTTAACTCCATGATAATCATCGAACACAGTCTCGTCACGGCGAGTATTTGGATAATTAAATTTTATTTCAGTTGCCATTTCGATTTCACAAATAGATTTCTATGAGTACACGGCAGAAATTGACGTAAACAGGAGAAAGCTCACGAGGAAACTTAATTTGTCAGTTTCACGATGCTTCCTTAGCGATTACTAGTCACTTCTTTATGACGTCATATTTTCTCGTGTATGATTAAGACAACTTAAAAAGTATGATATAAATAGAAACAAACGAAAACCTGATCATTTTATTATTAATAATCAGCTTCCATGATTGTTAGCTAATTTATTTATTGAATACAATGAATGTGAAACTATTTATCTAATTGTTTAAAAATTTGTCACAGCCGTTTAAACATTTTAATAAATACAATTATCAAGACCATTGATCAGCTGCACATAGCAAAAACAAGAATAAATTAATCCACGAATCAGGTCTTAGTTTTTGTTCGTCAGCTGACATATATTAAAGGGAGAGAGTCTTAATTGAAAAAGGAAATCGCAATAAATTTTTAATAATTTTTTCAAAAAACGTTTGTACATTGAATATAAAACATAAGGCCCATGAAATTTTAATTTTTAATATAAAAACTATTTTTTTTGTGGATTTGAATAAATCTAAATATCAATAAATTTATTATTAATATACGGAAGTCTGCTTATGACAGTTATAACTGGTGTCAAGAATCATGTTTAAATCCCTTAATAAATCCGGAAATGCGATTACCAAATTGCACCATTGTGGATGGAATATTTTAGATCTAATTGACGGTTAATTCTAATTATTTTTTTGCTGGTGATGCAAATTTGTGAACAGTTTTGGTATTTTAAACAAGATTCAGAAAACTAAAAGCACAGGGCGATTCCATTGATAATAACAAATGATATGGGGAAAATATCATAAATTACTACGAATTTTAAGTCGTGCGATCAAAACTTAATAGCTCGTGAAAGAAAATGAACATAATAAAAGAGAGGCATTTCCATGGTCATTTTTAGTAGATAGAAATGGGCGGCTCGCATTGGCGGGGTCGACTGAGCCTAGAACTAGATAATTTGTCCCTCTCAGACTTTAACTGCCCTTCGCCTCAAGCCTTGACACATTTATTCCACCCTGATTTAACAATTGTAAAAGAAAGTTTTTTTGATACACAATCAATTCAGAGTGCTTAAAAGGTGTTAGTCGCACTGCAGACTGAATTATGATGAGTTACAAGAAGCTGAATCCATCATTTTTTTGTGCAAGGTTGACTGTCCTAATTCTATTTATTTTTATTATTTTTTTTAAATTAATATTTAAATATTTAATTAATGCGTTGGCATAATTTTAAATGTGGGAAAATTTATAACAAAATTTACTCATAAAAAATTTTCAAAATATCAAAAAAAAATTATAATATACGTTTTAACAGTTTTGTAAATGTATTTTTTAAAGATTTCATTTTCCTTTACTTTCTCCAACATAATTGGACCTGAGGCCAATATCAGACATGAAATAATCAAGGTATGCCTGGAGTTAAAATGGAGCATCCTCCAAACCGATTTTCCGCTACTGTCCTTTATTCTACGCATGTGCAATAATTTCACGTGATCACCTTGTACACTCATAAAATATTGTATAAAGATGCTCCGAAAAGTATAAAAGCCGCAAACCCACCAGCGAATATCACTGTCTCATCTCTTTGGTAACAACTGAACATGAAGTGTTTGGTGAGATGTCACAATAACAATTTTCATAATTATTTAATCAATTTTAAATTGAAAGTTATTATTTACTTTAACTATTTTTATTGTTACTTTAGGTAGCTCTTGTTTTGTTATTCGCATACACCGAAGCTCAAGGAATATTCGAACAGGATTTCCGCGATTCGGATTTCCGACCCCGTCGACCAATCGCTGTGATCACATCGCAGCATCGCTCGCAAAACTTAGGTGGTCAATACAACTTCGGTTTCCAAAGTTCTGATGGCACTCAACATGAAGAAAGCAGAGGTCAAGATGGAAATGTGAATGGAGGTTACGTTTACATGACTCCTGATGGTCGGAAAGTAGAAATTCGCTACCGATCTGGTGCTGGAGGATTTCAAGCTGATGGCGCTGCCATTCCGAAGAACGTCCCTCTGCCTGAAGCTAATATCCGGGCAATTCAAGCCCACTTTCAGGTAGAATTTTTTAAAAAATTTATCTTAGCTTTTTTTATTTATTTTAAATTTTAGGCATTAGAGGAAGCCAAAAGGCGAAATCCTAATGAAGAATATGACGATCAAGGAAATTTAATCCGACGAGGCGGACAATTTGGCAACGGCGGTGGCCCAGTTTTCAGAGATTATTAAATTGTTTACGACAACATAAATCCAAAGAAAAAGTTTACAAAAAAATGCATTGTAAAAAAAAAAAATTTATTGAAAAATAAAATTTTTACTTTAATTTTTAAATTATGAGTTACAAATTATTTGATTTTACGGTTAAATTTTTTTTAGAACAAATTAAAGTTATGATAAATTCGACTGCTATTCAAAATCTGAAATTATAGTAATTTCGAATTTATATTAAATTTTTATTATTAATATGTAATATTAGACTTACAGTTTAATTCGAAGGTTTTGTGAGTGGTTTAAATAACTTGGAGGAACTCATAACGCTGCTAGAGCCAACTGGTAACTGATTTGTTAAATATCCTTGCATCTGAAGTCGATTGGACAGAAGAAGATTATTATAAAAAGGCTCGATCCCGCCTCTCAGCTGATTAACATATAATGCGGTTAAAGGGAAGGTATTCAGCATTTCAAGTTGACTCAACCCTAATCCGTTTCCATTGGCGGAAAGTTGTTGCGGCATAAATGTTGATATTGGGTATTGGTTATAAGGATATTGATTATATGGGTATTGATTATAAGGATATGGCATTTGTTGATTTACAAGTTGATTGTATGGATTTTGATTAAACATTCCCAATCGAGTGTTAAGAAGCGGGTTCAGACCAACTTCCGAATTTGGTACGTTTAAATCGGCAATTGATCCGAGTGAACCAAACGGTCTTGAAGCCGAATCAAAGTTTGAATTTGTGGTTGGAAAATTTAAACCTTGATTTCTAAGATTTGAAAAATTAGTTCTGGAAGAAGTATTATCCAATGATGAGGAAGGCAAAGAATTAGGTCTTTGAGCCTCTATGAGAACAGTACAGATGCATAACTGAAAATAAAATTAATTTTTAAAACACGGAATAATAATTCTATTAAACTTACCAGAAAAACTATTTTAAACAGCATGATTTTCTTGGAATTGTAATACAGAAAGAAAATGCTTTGTGAACTAATGAATTTTGTGAGTTACTTATATACATTTGCAAGGCATTTATTGTTGATTGTGAGAGGAATGACCTATCTCAATTTATGATAGACTTAAAACTGCATTGTCATTTTTTATTACTCTAACAGCAATTTTAACACTCAGGTAGGACATAGAACTGAAATAAAATCATTAAAAAGACAAAGAACTTTTGTGGTGCAATAAGTTTATTGCATAAAATCAAGCAGACACAGAATAAAACAAATGTTATATAGAAATAAAAAATGCAATTAGAAGTGTGGGAATTTGTATAATGCATTTTATGAATATCTCCGAGTTTGTCTTTTATCTATATATTTAATAAGAAAGAGAATAGTTAGCAATGTCTAGGAAAAGACATTCTTCAAGAATGAGTAAAAGAAAATTCAATACGACAATCAAAATTAATTTTTCCAGATTACGAGAACAAAAATTTAATGAATTTATGTCAGATTTAAAAGGTTAAATTTTTAAACAAAGTTGAACAAAGGTATAAATTTTAATAAAAATCGAAAATACAGACCTTCAATCGCACGTGATTAACAGGCCAAGGGCAGGTCAGAAACGCCCTAAAATGAAAAAAAGTGAATGTAGTCAAATATGTACAAAAAAAGTAACGTTTGGAATGACTTTCACGTATGAATTTTGATTAAACATTGAAAAAATAATTTATTTGAGAAATGGCAGGTCATTGAAAAAAATAACCTTTAGTAGGAATTAAAATAAATTGTTATTAACCGATAATAATTTTTGTACTGGTTTCAATTGAGTATTGAATTATTAAATTCATTTTAATATTTTAATTGACGATTATTAAAATTATTAATACATAGTATCTATAACAGTAGATTTTCTCCATTAAATCTTTAAAAAAATATTTGAAATTTACAATTAATACATTAATTGTGTCTACTACTTTAAAAAAGTCAAAAGCCTCAATATCATTTTTCCAAAAAATGTTAATCAACTTAGGGTGCGTCAAGGTTTATGGAGATTCGCAAGGACGATAGATATTTTTAACATTTATAGTTTTTCCGTCGTCAAGTTATACCTGCGACTACAGAATTTTTGTTCATTTAATCTCGTGACATCACTAACGTTAACTCATTAGACTAAAATTATTTTCGGGTTCTCGTAATTATAAGAACTTGTTTTTTTTAAATAATTCCATTGACTTCCAATGAACTCTTTCATTTATAGTGTCTGAGATAATGAGAAAATGTATAACTAAAAATAAAATGAAATAAAAATGGGTGGTGCATTTGTAGTGAAATACAATGCCAAATAAAGATTTAGAATAATATAGTAACACGTTGATCGTAAAAGAGGTGGTGATATCATAAAGGGTTGAGTTGGGTTCGAAATTTGCCATAAATAATGTGGCATTAAAATATGTTCGATTCGTGGCATTTTTGAATTACCTAAAATAATATTTTTTTAAATTTAAGTTTGTTGTCGAAGTTTGAACTCGAGAACTTTTTTTAAATCTAAAATTTAATATTAATTTTTAAAGTTTATTTAAATTTAAATTTACTTATAAGCACTCAAGCGATGAATAATGAATTATGTCTTATAAATTAATAATTTTATTTAGTATAATTTTTAAAATTTTAATTATTTGATAAAAATGTAAATTTTAATCTTATTTAATATAGGCCAAGGATTGATCCTTGTCGAAGAGCACAACGGCATCTGGTCCTTGGCATTAGTGAGCACTTTTACCACGCCCTGACTCCACCCTGTCGCCATTTTGCGTGACACTTACAATTTTTATCACTTAAGTGCGTGACTTTCAACCTTGATGCGTGATCGAAAACAAAATTAATTCTGCCAAACCAAGTCATTGGTGTTGCATGTGGGAAATTGCTACCTTAGAACTTTCTTTGTCATATAAATGAGTCATCAGTTATTATAGCTTTTGTCAATAATAATTATATAATGTTATTGCTGATTATAAGAATAATAAAATCAAAGGAAAGTAAAATAAAAATTATCTTACTAAAAATATAACATATTAGTCTTTGTTTTTACATTTGTTTTCTGTGCCCAGTAATAATAGACTAGTAATTTTTTATGGTAAATAAAATCTTTATAATGTTGAACTATAAATTATTATTCAAAAACCAAGGATTATTTTAATATTATTGAAATTATTGAAATTTATTCTGAAAACTCGTGTAATTGACAAAGGTCTATTGTATTGTACCATTTAGCACATTCCAGAGAAATATATTGAATAGAAAATTTTTTGTCTTTTTTTCATTGAAAATTAGTGTTATTTAGACCTCACATATCAATTTGTCAGTTTAAAAAAAAATCAAAACTTGAAAATCGCTATACAAGAAATAAGCAGTTGCTAAAGCTTCATTGTACTTTAGCATAAAAAAACATTGAAAATAATAAATGACATATAATAAAATTTATAATTATTAATTTTTAACATTAAAAAAGTTTTTATTTTATAAAACTTATCTTACAATTATATCCCTACCTGTTGTTTTTATAATATTCCAATTTTGTCCTTGTTGAGACATTTGAAGGTCCGATTCACTTTCATATTTGGATTTGAATTCTTTAAACCTACAATTAACCCATAAATGGGATTATGTAACTATCATAATAACTTATTAAAATTTTAAATCTAATTGCATATACTACTGCTTGAATAGGTAGTACAGCCATATGAATTTGCATAAGCTACTACAATAATTCACCTATTAATAAGGAAATACCAACTAAAATAATTACAAAAATCTACTACATTTTCTGTAAATCACATTTAAATACCTTGGACCATCTGAGAATTTGGGTAGGTCGTGTTCAATTTAAAAGTTGGGCGAGTCTTAATTACTATCGTCTATTGTTGTCACATTCTACCATATTAGGGATCTATTGGTTTATGTATTAAATTATGCTTATGTATTGTTTTATGCATGATTTTCAACGTCCTTGACATACATTACTAAAAATAAAAGTAAAAAAAAAAATTATCACCAAATTTCATCCAATCAGATTTTTCAAAACGACATAACTCTTTGTACCCGGAAGACAAGATGGGTAGTGATGAACACCGAGATGAGTATAAATACACGCAAATATGAAAAAGTCGCTTATTTTTCAACGAAACATATTGGATAACAATGACAACTAAAGTAAGAAATATTTATAAGTTTTTTATTTAATTTCAAGTCAAATTTTTAGTTTTATATTACGAAAATACAACAATTTTTATTTCAGATTTTACTCGTATTAACCCTTAACACCTTCTTTATCAATGCTTGGGCAACTTACAGCCAACTCTTGTCTTCAAACCCATCGGTGATTTTCGTACCTCCAACATCATCACCACCTTCCACGACGGATAAATATCATTACTATTCGTACCCACCGATCAAACAATACGCGACGAACTATCATTCAATAGCTCCTATTAAGTCATACTCAGCCCTCAATAAAGGTATCAGTACCCAGTACCACACTCAAGATTCTTTGGGCCAATACAGTTATGGATACTCAACTGCTAATGGAATTGAAAAGAACGAGGCCAGAAGTGCAGATGGAACGGTTGTGGGAAGTTATTCTTACGTAAGTCCCGAAGGACAGCAAGTTGTAGTCAAATACACAGCAGGAGAAGGAGGATTTCAACCTACTGGTAATGTCTTACCGCAACAAGTGGAACCAACACCCGAAGTTGCAAAAGCCACTTACGAGCACTTTTTGGCTAAAGCTGAAGCCGAAGCACTGAATGCTCGTCAATATCAATATCCTGAGTATCAATATCCTTCATATCCGTACGCTTATGATTACCCTGCGAGATACGAAGGTTACACGGCTTATAATAATTATCCATACCTTGATAGAGTTGCTTCGAATATAAAGATGGATAGGGGCAAAATGTTGCACAATTATAAGTTTAATTATTAAGAAACTCTTATTCAAACGATTGGTTCTCGACAATTAATGTACATTGTTGAATTTTGTAATGGAATCACTTTATTGTAACTTCATGAAATTTTTATAATGAATTAAATGGGGTAAATGCAAATTTATTTTATTTTTTAATGCGTTATTAAGAAATTTATTAAGCTTTAATGTATCAAGACATTACTCATTAAAATGCATGAAGATATAAAATGTAGGTCAGGGTGAAGGGAAAATAATGCAATGAGAAAATGAAAGCACCTTGAATACGGCCAATAAACTCTTATCATGAAATCAAACAAAGAAAAGACGATGTATAAAAAAGAGAATTAATTTTGGCTTTGAAAACTTTGTGACCCATTATTAAGTTAAAAAAAACTCAAGAGTTTTTTGTTTGATCAGTAGATTTACTTTTAAAAAAATCTGTTAAACAAAAACAACTCATCTACAAAATAAATTTATAAAATAAATTTAAAAATAGAATAAAAATAGTCATAACACAATCTATTTAAAATAAAGATAAACACAATATATTTACCAATTATTAAAATGAAAAAACTGAAAGTTCTTTTAACTCCACGCGATGGGGTACTCAAAAATGAATTATCAAAATCCTTGACCTAATAAAACTTCATTTCAATTCTCCGCCAATCAAAATTTTTTGGTGGGGGAGTCATTTTCTTATATAAGACAAGCCTCAGTTCGCAATTTTTATCTCACAACATACTACCTCATAACAAAATGTATAAGGTAAGACTTTGGATCTCTGATTCCAAAACCAAGCAATCAAGAAAATCATTCTTTTCTATTGTTTTAAATTTTAACATTTTTTAGCTCATCGCCTTAGTTCTCCTCGTGGCAATAGCTAATGCAGGTGTAATCGTAACACCATCAACTCAAGGCTTTGCTTATGCTTCTGCCTCTGCTGGAGAAGTATCTTCTCCGTTCTACAAAATTGCAATTCCTATTGTTGACGTTACTAAGAACCAATACCAAGCGCAAGATGTATCCGGGCAATACAGCTATGGCTTCTCGACTGGAAACGGAATGGAAAAAAGTGAAGAAAGAAAAGTAAATGGCGATGTATCGGGTGGTTACGCTTACACCAGTCCAGAGGGTCAAAGAGTAAGCGTCACTTATGTTGCTGGTGCGAATGGATTTCAAGCATCTGGAGATGCCGTTCCGAAACCCGTGCAACCTACTTACGATGTCGTAGAAGCCACCAGAAGTCATTTAGAAGCGAAAGCTCAAGCCGCAGCAAAAGCGCAAATTGAAGTACAGCAGATCGATGCAATTGAAAAACAAAAAGTTGAAGAAAATAAAGCGAGATCAGTTTCGTTGGTTTCGCCTTTAAATTTTAATCCATTGCCTTATGGTTATACCCATACTTTGCCTGGCCATTTCGTATCTTACACTTCTTCAGTTCCCAATATTAAATATGTCCTGCTTCAACCGCTGAATGGCGAGAAATCAGTCATTCAACCACAACCGCATTATGTTTACACTTATAATTTTTAGATTTGAATTGTTAATTTGAATTTGAATTAAATTTTGTTTTATTTGTTTTACTCTTTTGTATTCGAGTTTAAAGTAGTTCACGTTTTACAAATAAACTGATTGAAAAGCAATTTTTCATTTCTTTTATTTGCAATAAAATATATTTTGAATTTTTTTGTATAAAAAAATGAATTATGAGAATAATTTATTTTACGAGAAATTAATAAAATTTCTCATAAAACTTCCATGCGAGAATTAAATACATTTATTCGTATTTAATTTTCAAAGAAAAAATTAAACTGTTGCATGCGCAGAATGAGTTTCAGTTCGGACGTGTAATTATTTCAATGCTGTAAAAATCAGATATTACTCGGTATTTATTTTATTTGCTAGCTACCAATTTTGTTTAATCCACCATTTTTGTTTAATTGATACAGCTTTAACATGATTTCAAATTTGTGTATTTTGCAGCTTATTGATTA
>JAQFZU010000320.1:0-31857 GCA_034696185.1 Henia vesuviana | reverse complement strand
AGCCGAGTTTTCATCTAACTTATTACAAGTAGAACCTTTTTTACATTTTTCGATTGCCATTAAATTTTCATTTTTTTAATTCCACATTTTTTTTCTTTCAGAATTAAAGCGAGTCCACCATCCAACGTGTCTTTATACGAGTTTCTGGACATCTACAATTAACTTAGGTAGGTAGGTATGAGGCTTAATGTCGCCAGCAGCTACTATGGTCATACGCTTTACAACAACGTAAGACCGTACATTTACGCTAGTATATACACACCCTATGGTGATTTTCGACGTTAATGATTTGAATGGATTTTGAAAACGGCCGTTTATCGAGTTAGACTCATTGTCCCTTAATGTGGTTTCGGTGTCGTGCCTTTGGGCTCGAATGTCGTTTTAAAGACGGGATTTTCTCCCAAAACGTTCGTTATAAAATTTAAGCAAAAAAAATAATATTGTCAGAGTCGACACGCAATAGTGGATTTTTAAGGCCGTTTCGTGTTGTTTATTGTCGCGCTACAGACGGTGAGAAAATCGATGGCGACACACCACTCAAAGTGGTCTTATGGTCAATAATTCGGTCGTGTGCACGATTGTAACCATTCATTGAATTGTAAGTTAATTAAGTCATGCAATAAAACAGTCGGTCATAAAGGCTGTAATTTGCCCCCTGTGCCGACAATCGTGGTTCCACCAACAAATTTACCCCCGCAAATATTTTCCAACTCCAAATCCCAAAATGGAATTTGTGGAAAATTATTGAATTAAGATTTCTACGATTCCTATTCCATTAAGTTACCAGCATTCGCTACCTGCTAATGGTTATTAAAGCCCTTAATGGCATTCTGGAATTACAATTATCGTTTAAAGTTTGAATTTTTTTTTTAAGGGTAAATCTTTATTGTATTTGAGTTTGGTGTGAATGGAATTTGTTATATTTTGGGTCTTCTAATCCGTTAATGCGTACGCGCTTCGGTAGGATGGAGTGATGCAATATTTAGTAACAAAAGGAGGGACTAATGCTAAAGCTAATATTTGTGTAGAAATAGTGTAGTCGTGCTGGGTTTACATTGAGATTAAGCCATGGAAACCTCGCTAAAGGTTAACAATTCAAGGAAATAAAAAAAAAATGGAGAAAATTTTTTTTTTTTTTTTTAAACTCCTTCCCACAAGCGCTTTTGCTCGTGATTTAATATACGGTTGAGTTTTTTAATGGGGCTTATCTTAGTATTAAAGTTACGAGTGCAATTAAACTCTTTTTATTACTCGTGACACAACATTGCTTAGATATAAAATTTAAATCGAATCAAATATCGATTTTTTTAATTTACAATCTTTTATCGATTTTTTTTGGGGGAAAGGGATTAAAATAAATATTTAATCCCTATAAAAAAATTAATCGAATTAAATCGATTTTTTTTAATAAGTTAAATCGATTTTTAATGCTCTGATTCATAGACAAAAAAATATATGAAAAATCGATATCTCAAGACTCGATCGATGCCAACCCTTTAATCCCAGTCATAGACCGAAGGAATAGTGGACTATTGGTGCAGGAAGTGGAAATTTGATGTAAACCTCCCTAGGGGCCGCTGATGCGTTAATATAAAGAAAAGGTGGTCGGTAGATAGCGAGGCTTTAGGGCGCATTTGAAAGAAGGGAAAAAATAAGATTTTTTTTCCCACTTCGCGTTCCTTAAAGTGAATTGTTCTTTGAGCACTCATCAAGGTTACGTTGAGTTCATTTTTAATGCGCAGGGTGTAGTGCGCAGGCGTGAAAGCAGTGCGTTGTCCTTTGGATTGATTGCACTGAGAGTATGAAGATTTTGAGCATTTGCATCTGATAGAGACAGGAAGAGCAAGTGCATTCGATTTGTATACTAATGTGAGCTGCTTTGGGAATTGTGTGTGGAAAAGTCGCAGGATTAGGCATATTATGCAGGTGGTTTTGTGATAAATTTTAAAAAATTTTTTTGGTTAAAGGCGATGTTTTGCTGTGTAAATAAAATTATTTTGAGGGAAAAATAAAAAGAATTTTTTTTTTAAATTAGTTTTCGGTTAAAAGGCTTTTGTGTCGTTCAACGAAGATTCCCGGCTTGTGTCGCAATACAACACGAGATCATTTGTAACGATTGAGATTTATTTCGAGAAGGCTTTAGACACTTAATTGCACCGCCGTGAAAGGAAATCGATCACGAACCAAAGACCGAAGTCTTACTATTATTATTATTATTATATGGGAGTTATCTCTGATGTTGTTTTTAAAATAAAGATTTGTCTTGCAAATGGACATTTTTGGTTTTTGGAATGATGCGAATGTGTAATCAAAGTCGAGCGGCCATTAAAAAAAAATGATGGCCGCTTGTGGTTGTTTATTTATTTTATGGTGTTAATGATGTGCAAACTTCATTTTTATTTTTATCCTTGCGAAAGGTCGATTTTAATGCATTTTTAAAATTTTTATTTTGAATTTGAAAATATTTTTGCAAGAATTTGGATAAAAATTATATTTGCGTTTTTGGCGCATAAATAAAAGAAATTTAAAAAAATGGAATTTCTAGCATTTTAATGGATTTGAATGTAACTTTTATCGAGTTTTATTGACTGAGTTCATTTCGGTGGAGAATAAATTGAAGTTTTTGGCATTATTTTGTATTGGATGATGTTGCCAGAAGGGCCCATTGCAAATCATTGGTAAATGGCAACCGGTTTTTCTTTACTACGACCCTCCATTCGACATTAATAATGCATTATTGTAAATCATGTTTTGATTCCTCGCCTTAATTGAGTGTTAGTTTTTGATTGCACCTTTTAAAAAAATATTTAAATTTATTTGAGAAAAAAAAAATTTAAATGTCATTTATGCAAATTAGGAAAAATCAAAATTAAATAATATTTTAAAAATTACTGACAAATTAGACTTATTTGAATTAGATTTTGATTTTTAAAATGTGAGATTAAGAAATTGTGAGAAAGTGGATTATAATTAAGTAATTTACGGGATTTGCCTCTCATTTTAATTCAAAAGATTATAAAGTTTAAACAACTTTTAGCAAATTGATCGAGTGGATTTTAGCTTTCCCCTTCACTTTATTTTAAAACCCTTATGAATAAAATATAAAGTAATAATAATCCGTGATTCATGCTTACATGACATACTGTGTGACACAATTTGTCACGGGGATGGGATTACCATGAGAATAACACGAGAAAAAAAAATTTATTAATTCAAAATGGCGTAGCTAAATATGCATTCATTAAAATAATTTTATACATGCAAAATTTAAAATTTTTTATTTTTTTATTTTTCTAGGAAAGTTTTTAAAGGGAAAAATGCGTGGAACTGAATTTGAAATAAGAAGAAATGAAGATGGATGAGTTGCAAACACTTTTTCCTTTACTGGCCATAAAGACTATTGTTCAACGGGAAGAATCGAGGAAAAATGAGGTATAAAAAAAAAAAAAAAAATATTCTAGTTATTGAAATCGGAGTCGAGGGAAATGATATTTTTTTTACCCTTTTTATTTATTCCGCATCTTCCTTTTACATATATCAGTTTAAAAACGCTGTTTATCGAATAATGCAAACATGTTTGTTGCGAGAGTTGGGAAGTTGCCAATTGGAAATAAAGTAGCGAAGAAAAGGAAAAGTCTTAAAAATTACTATAATTTTTATAAATGATGCGTCGGCATTTTATAAAGCGACTTTAATATGTAGTTTTCGAACGCCGTGTTTTTTTTTATAAATTGAAAAATGGCAAAATTTTGGGCTCGACGTGTGTTGTTTTATTAAAATTTCATTATAAAAGAAATGAATATTTACAAAAATTTACCTCGAACGAATTGTAAAGCAAAATATTAAATTATAAATAGAATAATTGGAAATACCTTTTAAAAACGCATATTGGAAGGCGGCCTTTTTGAGATAATGAAAGAAAAAAAAAATTGCACTTCACAGCACTTGAGATCACTTATAACTTTTCAATTGTGAAATAAGAAGTTCTTTTATTTACATATATCAATTTCATATATCTCACACTGGTAATTTTTTGTTAAAAAAATTTGATAATAAAAAAATTGTTTATCTTTTTATAATTAATAAATCAGTCATAGGTGCGACGTATGAGCCGTCGCCTATCGCGTAGCTCAGGCATAGCGAGCCGTAATTTATCCCAAAATAATTTATCGTGCCAATGTATGAATGTACTGTTCTTCAAACATAAACTAAGTTCATTGCCCAAGTCTTTCTTAGATATCACTCCGAAAAAAACGACTATAATCGGCGTGCGTATCTCACGGAACAACTGAATAAAGGTCTCTTTGACCTGATAACTTTTCCACTCCTCCATTAAGAAATGGTGCGTCATAACCAGTAGGAACCTTTTACTCGATTCGATCGCCTGGATGACCGTATCGTTCTCGAAACTCCCAACTGGACAATCGCGGTGATGGAGGAGTAATTTGTAACTGAGAAAACGTTCGTTCTGCTTATTCAGATCGGCCGCGAGAAAATTCTCGGTAAAACCGACGTCGTTACTGTTGTAATAGATGTAAGCGTCAAACAACTCACCTTTGTCCACTTGCACGTCCTTCCCGTGCCTCACTCCCCAGCGCTTGAAGAGCCACAGATGCAGGCGTTGCCGCCAGTGACACGCGGCCAACACGGCCAGTAGCAGTACTGCCAGTACCACCGCAGCCGCCACAACCACTATCAGCACTGGCATGTAATCCTCGATGAACCTGGGCTGCATCATCCACGTGGCCGTTGCGTTGTCGCACGTGGAAACGTTGAAGTCGAGCAACGAAGCACCCGGCGCGCCTGTCACATTGTGCACACAGCGCAACAGCGATGCGTCGCGGACCTTGTCCTTGTACGCGCCCAGCCATCGTTGGAAACGCTCCACCAACTGGCACTGGCAGGGCCATGGATTATCGCTCAGTGTCACTTCCCACAGCATCGGGTTGGCAGTCAAGTTCCACACGGGCAAATGTGAAATGCGGTTGCCGTCCAGTCGAAGGATTTCCAACGATTTCAGCATGACGAATGTGCTGTTGTGGATCGCTGTGAGTTTGTTGTTGTGCAAGAACAGTTGTTGCAGTGTCTCTAGTCGCTCAAACTCGTATCCGCGCAGTTCGGTCAGTAAGTTGTCCTCCAAGTGTAGGATTTGCAGTGCTCGAAGACCGTTGAAGGTACGGTTGTTGATGGTCTGGATGTAGCTGGAGTTGAGGAACAGCACGCGAAGGTTTTTACGGCCAATGAACGTGTGGCTGCTCAGGGTCTTTATGCGGTTGCCGTCCAAATAGATCTCGGTCGCATCCATCGGGATTTGCTCCGGCATTTGCGTGTAGTTGGCATTGGTGCATGCCACGATGTTGGCCATCCAGCTCTGGTCGTGGTAGCATGTGCATCCGTCTGGACACACCATTTCGCAGTCGCAAGCGTCAAAGTCGCAGCATTTGCACAACGTGAAGCAGTGTGCCGAATAGGGGCAGAGGAATTGCGACGGGTGTGCCTCGACGAGTGGAACGAAAGTGCGATCGCGACTGTACAAAAGTTTGCAATAGATGCTGTCGAGGTCCATGACTCTCGGGTGCTGGCGCATCTGGTCCAAATAATTAATCCTTTGAAGCCACTCCATGTTGCAGTCGCACTGAAACGGATTTCCGCCCAAGTAGAATTCAGGCAGAGCCCGCTCCTCGCCAAAATGCGCGAGTCGGAGGGCACTGAGGTCCATGAACTGGATGTTGTTGCCGAAGAGATCGACTCGCGACAAATTGTTCTTCTTGAGGAATGTAAACGGCTGCACTTTCGATATTTGATTGTCATTGAGGAAGAGCAGTTGGATGCCGTCGGCGAGCGACGATGCGTCGATTTCGGTGATTCTGTTGGACGATGCGTCCATTATCTGCAACTGCAGCTTGGCCTCGAGGTCGTAGTAATTACCAAGTGCTGCTATGTGGTTGGCGTGTATGTCGAGCCACTGGAGACCCATCGGGATCAAGGCATAATCGAACCATGTGATCTCGTTGGCCGATATGTTGAGCCAGATGAGGGCGGGCAGATCGGCAAAGAGACCGGTCATCTCGGTCAAGTAATTGGAATCGAGTCTGATGGCCTGAAGATTGGCATTGCCGTCAAAAGTGCCGTGCTCGATGCTTCGCAATTTATTCCTGGCCAAGTTGAGGATCTTGAGCGACGACATGTTACCAAAGGTCGTGCGACTCAAATTGGCGAGTTCATTGTCGATGAGGATGAGGGCAGTCAGCTGCTGCAAGCCTTGCAACGACGAGTTAAGCAGCGAGTCGATGCGGTTCGTGCCCAAGTCGACAGTCTTGAGGAACTGTAGCACCTGCATGGCCGAGGGCACCTCGCGCAACTGGTTGCCGTGCAGATTGAGGTCCTGCAATCCGCTGCAATTCTTAAACGAGTCAGGGTGCATGGATTCGATGCGATTGAAATCGAGCGACAAAAGACTCAGCACATATAGGCCGTTGAGGGTGAAGGCGTCGATGCGGCGCAGTTTGTTGTGGCTGAGGAGCAACGTGTGGAGGTTGTACATGGACGAGAAGGCATTGTCGGCGATGACATCAATCTCGTTGTGCTCGAGGTGCAGGATCTGCAGACTGTAGAGGTTGCGGAAGGCCGAAGAATCGATGGTGCTGAGGCGATTGTGACTCAGATCGAGAATGATGAGACGGATGAGGTCCTCGAAAGTGAAGTTGTCGATCCAGTTACTGATGAGCTCGTTGTGGTGCAGGTCGAGCACGAGCAGTTGCTGCAAGCCGGAGAAGAGTCCCGCCGGAAGCACACTGAGCGAGTTGTTGTGCAAGTAGAGTTCGACCAACTCGGACATGTTATGCAGCACTTCGGGTGGCAAGGCAACTATGTTGTTTCCGGCCAAATCCAGCAGCTGCAGCAAACGCAGTCCGCTGAAAGCCGATTCGCTCACGAGCGTGATTTGATTATCCTGCAAGAAAAGCTGGCGCAGACTGCGCAGCTTGTCGAACGCTCCCGCCGGAAGCACGTGCAAGTCATTGTTGGACAGGTCGAGTTCCCTCACGTCGAGCTGGCAACTCTCGTCTGAGTTGAACGAGCTGAAACCCAACGTATTGACGTCCTGCAAGTTGTTGCTGGTCAAGTTGAGACTCACGAGATTGGTCAAATGACAAAAAGTCCTCGAAGGCAACGTCCAAATGGCATTGTAACCCAAATCGAGCCTCTCGAGCTGCGAGAGCGGCGCGAGGATGTGCGCTTGCACCTGAAGGTTGAGCGTCGACCACGCGCCGTTGTACGTGCGGACGGTTAAATTTCGCAGGTTGCCCAACCCCACAAAAGCCAAGGTGGGCAACGACTGCATTTTACAGTTCTCCACTCTCAACTCCTTCAGCTGAAAGAGGTGCTGGAACGAGTTATTATCCAACGAGCTATGCATGAACTGGCTCTCGGTGCAATCGACGTGCAGCCGCACCGTGTGTTCGCTCACCACATCGCTCAAATTGAAGAAAGTGGCATTGAGTGCGGCCACTCGGCACACGAGACTCACATCGCGGGCCTCGGGGCCCATGAACCCCCACTGGCAGCTGTCCGGAGCGCTGTACTTGAAGGCGAAGACGGCAGCGGCCCGCGTCAAGACCGCTACTAAGACGACGCAAAGTACCTTTAGAGGCGCCATCGACGGTGGCATCAGCTCGCGGTATTGGATGTGGCGACTCGACGATTCGTCTGGTGAAATGCACTTGGTTGAGGCACTGCTTCTATCACCATATTCTTTTGTGTGTGTGCTGCGATGGGAAATGAAGTCGCTTGCTCTTTTGCGAGGCTACAATTGCCAGCTGCATCGGAGCATCGAGCCGCCGGGAGGTGGCAGAGGACGAGTGATGATTTGTAGTTAATCAATGAAGACCCGCTCTATTCGACTCCACTCACTTTTCAAGCTGAACTTTTCGTAAAACGTCTACTCTGTGGAGCAAAGCAAAGGCCATCAGTTTAAAATTTTCTTTTTTCAATCCTAAAAAGTAACCCTTTAATTACATATTTCAATCACGTATCCAACATCGTTAAACTTAAAGGAAGTTCCTAATTATACTATACTATGCAACAATTAACCCTTTGTATATGTAAATTTTTATCCTCTTTAAATCATTTTCGGTTTTAAAATTTAACCGTTAAACGTCATACCATCCAATTGAACAACTCGACTTTCCCTTTCGTTGTTCGCATTGTATTAAAAAATATAAAATATTAATTTTTCTTAATTTTACCCAATATTATGGTTTTCTAAGCTCGATTAGCATTCGTGAGCGGGTTTAGGAATAGAATTATGCAAAATAGGGGCGCGACCGGAAGTTGATCGAATGGGGTTTGTAATGTAAAGTTAGGAAATGGAGTGGGATCCGTTTTGTGTAAATGCAATAGGGACTCGGGGGTCGAATTATTCATGCGCTTTGATCGAGTTAATGTATGTTTTAGTTGTTAATTTTGTAATAAGTTTGTGTCGTAATTGGTTTTGGTATTACGTTGCTATGGTTTTGCTCAAAAAGAATAGAAATGGTTGATTTTCTGCATTGATTTTTATGTTGTATGAAATGCGTGTTTTGCCAATTTTATATACTTTTAAGGATTTTTATAAAAATATGTTTTTGGAATTAATTTTTATTTATTTGAATTTAGAATTATTTTCATTTGAATTTTTTAAATTTTTTTTTTTTAAAAAGGGTTGAACCGGTTGAAATCGGTCATCAAATTATCATTTAAATTCAACAACCTGTCTGGACACTTAATTTTGTAATTTTATTATAAAAGAGCTCAAGGGGTCCTTTTGAAATACGATATAATAAAAAAAAATTTTTTTTTAAATAATTTTTGAAAAATTCCAAAATTTGCATTTCATAAATTCCGAAATTAAAAATTCATTTAAACAGAAAAAAATTAAATATATCATAACTTCATGAAAATTTATTCCCGATTCCAAAATAATAAACCCTTTAAAAAATGATGAAATTTGAATTTTGGAAAAATATTCTTAGCACGTCATTTCCATAAATCTCGGCAAGGAAAAGAAAAAAAAACTGTTGGCAATGACGTGCATAACTTAGTATTTTACGACCATCTTTAATCTTGTTGAAAATAGTCCAAAAAAAGTAAAATTTAAAATTTATTAAATTTTAAATTTTCAGTCGAATGTTGAAAATATGTAAATTATAATTGAATTGATGAAATTTTTCGGGTTTTGCTTGTTATTATTGTAAACAGAAATCGATGCACGTGGTTTTGGTACGAAGAGAATTAGCCGAGTGTATCACTGTTGCCAATTTGGCGAGGGAAGTGAATCAAATTTACTTTGTTGCTTGATTAAATAAACAATTAGAGCGGCTTCTTCTCAGGGGAGCGTTCCAACTATCGTTTTGTTTTGCCATACATGGAAAATGCCGACTTGGACATTTTTACTCGAATAATTTTCATGTTTATTATACTATTTTTGGGTGGATTTTAAGAAACGCCTGGAATTGTTTTATTTCACAGAAAGGAACGCCTTTGGTGGAATTTTTATTTAAATAATTTTTTTTTTTTTTTTTTGCAATTTTTGATTTAATTTTTCAAGTTTTAATAAATAATGAAAATATTAATAAAATCATTTCTTTTGTTTAAAATTTTTTTTTTTTTTAATTTTTTAAAAAAATTTATTCAACTTTTTAATTAAATTCGAAGGAACAAAAGACTCGAATCAAATTTCATTTTTTACCAAACCCCAACAATAATTACTATTTTAAAGTATTTTTAATTATTATTTTTTTTATTCAAAATTTAATAAAAGAAAAATTTTTTTATTTCAAATTTCCATAAAAATAAAAAAAAAAATCTTTTCCTCCCATAATCAATTGCAAGAATTGAAATATCGAACGAAAGATAAAAGCAAAGTTGCGTGACTCTCGTCAAAAAACACCTTTTAAAATTCGATAGACTCGTAATTGCTGAATTTGACACATCAAAAGACATTCCCCTAAACACGCCATTTTATGCAATCTCAACCAAAAATAATCACCCATTAATTTTACAACCAATCACAGCCTTTCTTCAAACCCAACATGGCGCTCAACACTTTTCTAAAATAATTTTCTAAAAAGAAGTATAATAAAATAGTAGTTAAATGTTTATTCAAGCTCGAGCCCCCAAATTTGGGTGCATTGTAAGCCTTAAATAGTTAGCCCCAGGCATGCGTCTGTGAGTAGGGGATTAAGGACTAGCAGGAGGAGGATCCATAATGGGAACTCTTGTGCTTTCACCTCACCAGTTTTGAGTATGTGCAGAGGGAGGAGGGTAAAGTGATTTATAGTTGGAATTGGTAAGAGCTAGGGGAGGCGGATGATTGTTGGCTCAGCCATCATATGTTGTGAGTAGGGTGCAGAATGAATGGGGGATCTTTCCTCCCTTTACTTAAGTCCAAAGGTCAACAGAATCCTGTCCATTTTTCAAATTCCTTTTTCTACTTTTCCCTTAAATTTTTTTTTTTTTTTTTTTTTTGCAAATTTAGGTTTATTTACGCAAAATATCAATAATTTATTTATTTACAGTATTTTTTTCAAGATTGAAAAATAAATTGTAATTTTTTTTTTTCAGACTTTAAAAGATGTTGACAGATGGATTTTTCATAAAAATACCGACACATTTCGAGTGAGTTTGGAAAATGCACTCGAGTCAGGGTCTGCGCGCGACCATAAATTTTTCGCAGACACCCACGTGTGGGAGTTGGAGGTGCTGTCGTCATGGTAACCGAGGTAATTTCTCTCGTGTTTCGGTCCAAAGTGTTTGTTTCTCTTTGCAGTTTTACATGAAAAAGGTGTAGTTCTTTCGCAATGTCACCAAAGAGACGAGAAAATGGCGCTTCAATTGGATTTTAAGGGGGGGGGGGGGGGTATGTGGTGTATGTGTAAAAAAAAAAAAAGAAAAAAAATATCGGACATAGTAATTGGTACGAAATTGCGTCATAGTTTACCCCATAATGCATTTTTTGTGGGGTTTTGAGGTAATTAGAAAGCAGGAAAATGGGTTCGGATCCAATTATAATAAATTGAATTTGCGGTGCTCGCTCTTCGCATATCTGCTCTTTATCGAGCGTAGAATTGCGAATTTTTTAGAGTATAAAAAACACGTTGGGAGATTTTTTTATCCAAAAAATACTGATAAATTGAACAATAACAATAAACTCAGCTCGACCTTGTCTAATACCCGAATTGAATCCTTTAAATTATTTTCAATTTGAATTTTCATTAAAATAAATTTTTCTTTTAAATTATTTTGGTTTCGTACACTTAAAAAGGGACCCGAAACGCGATGAATAATTGATAAACACGAGAAATTTGATCCAACTCGGGATCATCTTGAAAGTCCTGTGAATTTTGGATCTTACCCACAATTCCCAATCACCCAAATAAAAATTGCAATGTTAAAAATGGAGTTATTTTAGTATCTTAAAATGTAAAAATCGATTAAACAAACGCGCGAAACCCTTTGAAGTGGTCTCAATGGGACGCGATATACGGTGTCGGGTGATGTTGGGTTATTTAAACCCCATTAACGTGGTCAAGTTGCATTGATAAGAGTGGGCGAGATTTGCAGTCCCTCGAGGTAAAGATGGCGGGGTTGAAAGGGAGGGGGTGTGTGGGGGGGGGGGGCGTCATCTCTCTTTGTACGCCATTTTGGATGCGGACGGAATACGAATTAAGGGGAAGAAAATTGCAGGACACAAAGTACAAAGGGTCATGGGAGAGATGCTTTTCAACTATTTGATACAACTCGAATACGCAATTGGCTTTGACCTCCGCCATTGTTAACTAAATTAAAAAAATTAAAATTTTAATTTAAAAAAAAAATTTTTTTTTTTGGTTTATTAAAATTCCGTATTTGGATTTTTGAGTCAACGACTCGAGAGTTAATCCCCCATTTTTTTTTTATACCACTTTTTACTGGTTGCGCGGCTCGGGATTATTTGATGAAAAACGTGCGTGTTAAAAAGTTTAATAAAGCGAACGAAACGAAATTTCGAAAATGAAAAAAAATTTAAATTCGAGATTTCGGGATTTAAATCCAAAGTTTTTAAGTTTCAAAATTTTTAGTGAAAAAAAAAAATTTTTTTTTTCGTATACCTATAATTACGCGAGCGATACGAGACGCGACTCGGCTCCAATTCGGCCACGGGCGATGCGCCGCCATTACGGCAACGAGGCCAAGGCCCTCGGCCCCGGTGCCCGTGAGAAGAGCCTTGAAAACGCCCGTTCGATTACCAACAGGTGGCGTATACACAACGATTGAATGTACGTTTACTAACGTGGCTTATGAATCCAACATTAAGGGGTCAACCACCATTTTTTAACACCTCCCCCCCGCCCCTCCCCCTTCATCCCAAAAAAAATTCCTTTCAAAAAAAATTATTTCAATAAAAAAAAATTATTTAATAATTTTAAAAACCATTGAAAAATTTAAAAAAAAATTTAAACAGAAGCGCTTTAGTCTAGGATCGATCCCGTTGACCCTTTTAAGGCTGATAACGTAACACCAAAAAACCAAAAAATAGAAATCCATTAAAAAAAATTTTTTTAAGTAAATTGATAGATCAAAAGTCGTAAAAAAAAGAGTTAAAAAAGGCCATAATTGGTTTAATGACGATTCCGAGCTCTTTTCTTCGGTATTGGCAAATGCAGGAATAGGTGCACTCGAGTAGTGGGCGATCACCGACGGGTTTATGGCCGATGTTGGGCGCGCGTTAAGTGAAGAATCGAAGTTTCACGTTAGGCAAGAATCGCACGTAAAAGCTCGAATTCGACGGCTACTTTAAGTATACTCTAAATGCGCACGATCCAATGTAATTAACTCTCCCACCCCCCCTTCATTACCCGTTAAAAAGTTAAGGTGCGAAAATAGCGAAACTCATTTCGTAATGGCCGTATTTTGTTGGACTTTACGGAAGTTACTTTAAGGCTTATAACGTGTTATGACCCCCCCCCCTCCCCCCTTGGAAAAATAACATTTATTTAAAATAAATAATTGAGTGAGAAATAGCGTAAATTGATATCGGATGTTGAATTTGATAACGAGGTTAATATAACGTTATTACGAAATCACGGAAAAGTCTTAAATTTCTCGTGATCGATGTTAAATTTTCGAGTTTAACGTTTAAAAATCTCGATAAAATTGAAATTATTTTTTCGGAGTTTTCTAACGTGATTTTTGTAACGTTAAAATGCGAAACCCGGCCCCGTTTTGCCTATCAAAAACGAGATTTTCGAGATACGAAGGTCAACGTACAACGTTAAACGACTTATAATTTACATTCTTAACGTGTATATATAAATTCCCCTTAAGTAACTAACGTTAACCTTAACAAATCTTCTCAACGTTAAAGAAAAGGCGTGGTTTTGACTAAAAAGTGGGCGAGACTCGAACGTAACATAAAAAAATTTTTTTTTTAAATAACGATAAAACGTTATAAATCGATCATTATGTGACTAAAGTTAAAAAATGACTTGTAAAACACAATCGATCAACGTTAAAAACCCAAAAACTCGATGTTGGATACCGTAATTGATTTTTAACGTTAAATGTTCAACTTACGGTAAAATTCCACTTCTCAAACGCTGATAATTCTAACGTAAGGGGAAAATCCAATTGGCACTGTATAATCCTCCAGAATTAATAATTATTTTTTGATTCATCGTCATTTTTGCGTTATTTTTTTAAACGGATCCACGAGAACTCAGTGAAATTGCGACCGCACTCAACGGCCGCTGGTCTCACACTGAAGCTGCTGGTGGCGCTTTCTAGTGGTGTTAGTGAGCGCGATCCCATAATTCATGTGGGTTTTACTCGACGTGAGTGATCGATGAAGCTGATGCTTTGCTCTGTTTTTTCGGTTCATTCAGACAAGTGAGTCCCGCCGGAGGAATTGCGCTTTTTCCGCTGCAATTGACATGGATTGTTGCGATGTAACGGAAGTGATGAAATGTTTTTTTTTCGGTTTTAAGGTGATGGATGAGTTTGATTTTTTTTGTTATTGGGTTAATGAAATGGTTTAAGTAGTTAATTGTTATTTACATTCGAATTAACAATGATGTTATTGTCGTGACCTCTTGCGGGGTCGGTGGGAAATGATGATAATTTAATTATTTTAAGGTTTTAGTAAAATATTTTTAAATGATCGAAAATGTGATGAAAAGGATTGAAACTGAATCTAAACCCTTTGTGTACTGCGATTAAATCAGTTTTGAGCATTGATTTAGATTAACCAGAAACTATTGAAAATAATCACTTTAATCGGGATAATCGATACCTTTAGGCTACAATTGATGGAAATGATTAGTTTCAAGCGTGATAACAATAACGTTAAAAGCCAATAAACCCATTTATTTCCTTTGCAATAACCTTAAAATTTTTTTTTAACTTTTATTTTTATGGACGACTATAAACTTTAAACCAGGCGCAATCGGTCGATCATAATCACAAACAAAACATTTGAATTTTTTTTTTTTTTAAATTTAAAATTTCGAAAATTTTTAACATTTTTTAAACAAAAAAAATTTTTTTTTTTGTTTAAATTATAATTGAGAATTTTTTTCAGTCATTTTGAATATTTTAATAAATTCATTTTGACATTTTTTTTTATTTTTTTTTCTTTAAATTGGTCTTTAGAAGCGTAAAATAGTGGGCGTTTTCACTTTTTTTATATCGATTACATTTAGTGATGAATGGATTTTGTCCTTAAATTTATCGCCTATTACGCCATTGGTCCGTGACCCGATGACGTCACACCTGGACTCGGCGATCGATCGATTCGTCTTAAGACAAATTTTCAACCATTTTTCATACCTCTCAAAATAAAATTTATTAATTCAATATTTTAACATTATTGATATTTTCCCATAGCAAAACGATAGAAAAGTAAACAAAACAATGAGTTTTTTACAACTAACCTGCGGGTAGCAATTAAAACAACTTATTCGGTCATTATTATTGGCTTAGTTAATTCGTGCGCTTAAAACAGTGCAAATTTCTGCTTTTTACGATCCTCGAGGCACAATATGGATACTCTTTGATTGGCCTTTTTACTACCTCGTAAAATTCTTGCACGTAAGCCTCGTTCTCACGCTCGTCCTCCACTTGTTTGTGCGCATTGTTGATTGCGTCTGTGTCATTCGATGGTAACACCTGAGGGTTTTTAACTTATCATGGGAAAAAAAGTTTGAAATGTGTAGTTTTGTGGTTAAAGGTTGGGTCGCAACTTGTTGAATCATTTTAAAAATACGTGACTCGTCGTGTAAATATGAAATGACGTCATTTGATATTTTTTTTTTAAATTAATTTAATTTGATCGATTTTTTATTCCAGGTATAATAAGATGTTATTGAGATGGATTGGTCGCTCCTATGGATGAATTATTGAGTGAAATTGATTTATGAAGTTATTATAAAATTTTATTTGATTTACGAGTTTAAAGTGGTTTTGGGTTAAGCCTTCAAATAATAAAAGCGCAAATTTGCGTTTTTTACGCAGTCGTTTTGAACGATTGCGTAGTGTAAATTGGAGTGTTACACGACACATCTCAGCGTGATTCCACACTTTCGCACGTTTCTAGCAACCATTTTTGCCCATTAGGTGTCCTCATTTGAGGTAAAGACCGGTTTTTAGGGTAAAAACCTTTTTCGTATCCTCGACTGGATGCTCGATTCCACCACTAATTACAGCGCTGACGGTTCTGGGAAAACTTTTTTGCCCTTTTTTCTCCCCTCCCCCCGTTTTTACCCCGGGGGTTTTAGTGGCGAATTGTTGTTGTTTTGTGGTTAAAATTTGTTTTTTCAATTGGGTTATGGTCAGTATTGATGGGGATGGGTGTTGTGGCCGTGGGATTGGTTTGTTGTAATGAGGTTTTTGTATTTTTTCTCGATGAGTTTTGGAGGAAGTGGGTGGGAATGGAATTGGTGGAATGGTGAGGTAAGGATGGGTGGTGCTGGGTGGTACCGGGTTTTCAGTATTGTGGATGTGTGGGAACCGATTCGCTAATTTTTGATGCTTTTTGTTTTTTTGTTGTTTTGGTTTGGGGTTATGAGTGGGGATGGGCGTTTTTGGGGGCAAATTGGGGTTGGAGATTTGGGTAATTTGGGGGTTTTTAGTTGAATTTGTTTATTGCTTAGTTATTTTGATATTTTTTAGGCTTGTTTTGGAATGAGGATTTCAATAGAAATTTAATTTTTTTATTTGAGAGAATTATGAAATTTTTTTTTTAAAGAAAGAAATTTTGAATTTTTTTTGGGAGGAAATTTTTGAATTTTTATTCTTGAATATTTTAAATTTTTTTTATATGGAAATCTGAATTTTATTTTTAATATAAAAAATCTTAATCGCTTTTGAAGATGGAAATTTTGATTTTTTTTTTTAATTTATCAAATTTTGAATATTTTTATCTAAATTTTAAAACCTATTCATAAACTAATTTTCCACAAATACATCTTTTAACCTCAAACCAGCTACAAACCACCCAAAAAATTAACTCCAAAAAACCCTAAAATTTCAAAACATTTACCCAACACAACCCCATTACGACACCCAACACCCAACTTAAAGTAGCCAGTAAACACAAGCAGGTGGTACCCCCATCAAAAATAAATTTCCCCTACATCGAATTTCATTGAAAAATAGTCGTTTCCAAGATCCACCGATACCACATTTCTAAGACATTTCAACCGAACCCAGTATCGGCACTAGAAATCAAAAAAGCGATGCAGGTGAGAGCCCCCTCTGAATAAGGGGCGGAGTTTAGCGACTTCTCCCTCACCTGTTATCTGCTGAGAAATCATCCGTTTCTTTGTTCATCTACACAGGGTTCGCCCAAAAGGAGGGGATTTAGTCATGCACAAAGACATTTCGCTCTCTCAGTCATCATCCCCTTCCTTCTTTCCCCTTTTACTCTCCTCCCCAGCGACGCATCTGTTCCAGGCCTCTGCAAATGGGACATTTTACCACAGTTTTGACTCTTATCTTTCCCCCATTTCTTATAACCTTTATCTCCAAATCCATTTCTTATATTTTTATTACGACATTTAACTATTTATTTATTATTATTTCCCTATTAAAAACCCGCAATTAAATCATCATTTCCTTAATAATAAATTTCCGAATTTATTCAGACCGCCTCGACTGGAAATAATTTCAATCCTTCTCTATGGAAAATTGAGCCAACTTCTTGACCAATTCCCAAAACAGTGACAAAGAAAAGAGAAAAATATGACCTCAGGACACAAAGGGGAGACGTAAAAGGAAGACGAGGGTCTCTTCGAGAAGTAAATAAGAAAGTGAGCAGCTGAAGCAAACAATGGAACGAGTGATGCGCATGGATGAAGAGATCCAAAGGGAAATTCAAGATGGACTCCTAAAAGATCCCAATGGATAAGCAAAAGGGGCTTTTTCTAAGACGGCCAATGGCAGGTGCCCGATTAACGTTTGCTTTGCGGTTTTTTTCCCCCCTTTCCTCCACCCAAAAAGGGGTTATTGCAAATGATTGATGGAATTTTTTTTCTTGCCGGTGCCGATTTATTTTCGGCTCGTTTTAGGGGGGGGGGGGGATAACGGCTCAGTGACATCGGTGATGAGGTTCGCACTCGGGTTTCCATTAGTGCCTTGTTAATTAATGAGGATGGACAAGTGGCACTGTATCAAAACCACATGTCGATGACGGCGCATGCGCAGTTTGGATATGCCGAATTTAGATTTTTGGTGAGATTTTATTAATTATATAAATATTTGATTTTTTTAATGTTGTTATTTGTATGTGGCTGAGTGGTATTTTTTGAAAGTAGAAGCCATTAGACATGGCCAAGCTGTTTATCAATAATAGAAAAGTATGTGAGCTTGATATGGGCAAGTTGAGTTGATGGAGTGCGGCTTTTATTTGACTGCTTCTATAGTAGACGAGATTGGCCGGGTTTTGCTCTCCCACCAAACGCAACCCGCGTTGAATAATAAAGCGATAAAAGTGGATGGGATTCGCACACGCACCGATTCCAAACTCCAATTCCAACCGAATCAATACACGAATTAATAGCAATGAAAACAAAATTGGACTATTTTTTATTCTTCTTTATTTAAAAAAAATCAATTCGGACATTTTGAAATTTATATTTAAATTTTTTTAAATTTTTATATTTTAATTGATAGTTGGAAAAAAATGGAATTTTGCTGATATTAATAGTGACAGGATGTTTGAAGAATAAATTATTATTATAAAAATTGAGTTTGTTTTTAATAATGACAGGAAATATAAAATAAAATTAAGAAAAAATATGAATGGGTCTTTTGTAATGGCAGATGCAAAAATTATAATTATGAACTTTATTTATATTTTAATATTGAAATAATTATTTGCGTGTTTATCACCTGTTACTGTAACCCTATTTTTTTAATATAATTTTTTTCATGTCACCCCTTGTTTTTTTGTTTACGCAATTTTCTTTATCCTCTCATTATAATTCGCCTACTTCCTGCACCCTCTGGTGACTGGAAGCTGAATGAATGGCGTATTTTGGCGGGTGCGAAGACTCCTCTTCTTAATTGTAGGCTCGTGTAATCACTAATAATAGTCTTAAGACTTGGTTGTGACAGGACACCAATCATCGCCATTTTTTATTTCATTTTAGAGGGATGAGACGCGTTGACTTTTGTTATTCTCATTTGATTTATTATTTAAATATTCACCTTTCATTGTTTGTTTATCCAATTTGGAATTTGTGATTGTTAATATAAACAAAATTATAATTTTTATTTTAAAATATATTTTTGGAATATTTTTTAAATTCAGTTGTGTTTATGGGGACATTTAAAAGTGAAATGAATAATTAAATAGTCTCCAGTTGAGTGAAATAGACATCGAGGACGAATTTAGTTGAAATCCGTTCTTTATTAACTATGCTATTGTAAAGCTAAAGGCTTTTTTCCACTTCTTTTATTATTCAATTATTCCCTTTTGTTTTATTTATTTTATTTAAATTCTTTTTAAAGTCTTTTTTGGGCGACTTTTAAGATTTTAAAGTGACCACTGGTGCTGGCAATTGCTATTAAATTGTATTATGGTTTTCTCAACTCATTTAGAATTTTTTTTTTTTTTTTAGAAAATTATTGAATAGATAATTTAAAGATTGATTTCATTAAGAAAAAGAAAAAAAAATTTTTTTTTTAATTTAAATGCTTTCCAAGCGAAAATTGAAGAAAAGAAAATTGATTTTCAGGATGCATCGATGTAGAAATTTTTTCCAATCAATTAAACAAAAAGAAATTATTTTATAATTTTCTAAGACTAAAATAAATGTGATGGTATTGTTCAATTGCAGTCACTCGGGATTGGGTTTTTGTGAAGCCTCAGGTGACATTCGTAAAGGTTTCGGTCGTCACCTCTCGTGTGAAGTACACAATGTAATCGCTTTCAAGTGCGCGTAGGTGCACGAGTGACGGCATAAAAGCCGAGAAAATGGCCTCTTGTTGTCAAAACACCAAAAGCATCAAATTGCTGTTGCACAAAAAAATGACCTCTGGGATATTTTTTAACACCCGCGCCCTATCCCATCATTAAAATTTAAAATTTAAAAAACGTTAAATGAAATGAAATAAAATTTTGTTTTAGAAATTTTTTTTTTTTTTAAAAAATTTATTTTATGTGAAAAGATTTGATTTTTTTTAAAGGAAAACGTTATCTTTTGATATGTCGAATTCTTAAGAAGAGACAATGCGAACGCGTCGAATATCGACGTTGCGCATCATCTTTGACTTGTATTACGTTTGCTGGCATCGAGCATTGCAATCACGCTTGTGCAAAGACTATTTGGCGTGCACGGGGCCCCTGTTTTCGATAACCCTCGGTGCGCGATGCGAGTCATCAAGGCCTGATATGATCGTAAAACGATGAGAGATTTTGCTCGTTATCAGCCGCAGTTGCTGAGCCTGCGACCAAAAGATCTTCCATTGGACTCTCGGAGGTGTTGTAATTTGGTCGAAGGTAGCGAACGATAATTTTATAAGGCTTTACAACTTACCAAAACGAGTTCAAAGAGTTGGATTTTAACTAAATCTCACTCAAAATCCTCTATTTTTTCCCATTTATTTTTTATTACAGCTGATAGGGCGCGCCCTGCCTGATTAAACTAATTAATTTTTATTTATTGAAATTTTTTAACCTAAAATTTTTTTTTTTAAAAATTTAGGTATTGAATGCGGAAGGAATATACAATGAATCATATTATATAAAAAAAACTAGGGCGCATTGTACGTGATGAAAACGAGATTTCGTGTGCATGTGAAGATGAAGAGCCGTACGTGCATCTGATCCGCACACACCTAAAACACGATAATTGTTTACATTTTGGTATATAAAACACCATAAATTACTACAATCGACCATCAATTGTAATATTAAAAATAATTCTTTTCCTAGTAGAACGCACGATAATATTTAAGACAGAAGAAAAAAAAAGTCGAGTAAAGAAAAATCAATGCAACTCAGTTCACGGCAAAACGAACATAAACTCGTGATTTCGCCAGTTTAATTCAAGGCACACACACCTCGAGGCCCAAACTCGTTATTCCAGCCGTTGTCCGATTTTTTTTTATTATTATTTTCATACAAATATTTCCAGTCCGAAATCGATATCCCTGTGTTGATACCGTATCTACAGTCCGAGGTCAAAGCATTGCATCGACCTCGTTACTACAACCCAACCTCACCTAAACAACCATTGGAAATTTGTATATAGAAATTGCTACTGGACCCAACCACCGGCAATCAAATAGAAAAAGGTAATGCGGTGTGTGGGTAATGGAAAAGGGTGATTTGATCTGTTTTCCTCGTTATTACTGCTGCTCTGGCCATGTGCTCGTAGTTGGCGCACGATGCCATTTTACTGCTGATGCAATTGGCCGCAGGTGTAGCGCCGGTCATCTCGTTGCCAACTCGTCGTTGTTTCTTTTCTGCGTGATTTCGCCATTTTCGGTAAAGGGGGAAATGGGAGGTGGGGGTAGATCGATTTTGGGGGAGATGAAATGTAATTAAAATTGAGGTAACATTTGGCACTTTTAAAAGGCAGATTTGAATTGGTTTTGATTGTGATGTGTCATAAAGAGTATTGTGTTTCATGCAGTTTTAATTAGTGATGGATGTAAGGGGAGGGAGTTTAAATGATTTGGAAATGATTGGGGGGGATGAAGTGAGTCATGCGTGTTAAATATGATGTGATTGACTGCTTTGCTCTGATTGCTGGGGAAGGGTTAAAAGTCAGATTGAATACTAACCCTTTTTTTAATTTTTAAATTTTTTTTTTTAATTTTGATTTTTTTTTTTAAGTTTTGAATTTTAAACTTTGAAAATAAAAATTAATTCGAGCTAATTTATCAAACTGCTTTTAATTATATTTTTTTATTTGTCAAAAACCAAAGTCGAAAAGTGTCGTCGTTGCATTTTTTTTTTTTTTTAAACTTATAAAAAAAATGAAGAAAAAAAATTTATTTAACGCTTATCGAAATTCTTCGCAAATCTCAATCCCATTAGAGTTTTAATTTATTTCACGAGTTTTGTATTCAGGAAAAAAATCTTTGCTTGGATTTACTGATTAATTAAATTCAATGTTGAAATTTTTTTTAAAAAAAAATTATTTTTTTTTAAAACCAAGTTAGGAAAAAAGCATTTAAAAATGGATTAAAGCGCACAAAATAGCCAAAACTGAGATAAAAAAAAACGAAATTAGATTAAGGTTTTTATATAAAAGGAGTAGAAAATGGAGGAGTTTGTGTTGGGCGAGAACATATAGGGGAGGATCATTGGGGCATTAAACGCAGTGATCATGACGCGGAAATCTACTAAGTCCCTGTAAATGGCTGACTGATGCAAACTTTTATCGAATTCCGTTGCAAATGATGTTTGCATCGACGGCTTTTCGAGTCGTTGTTAGATGAAACTTCGTCCGAGTGTGACGTTTTGACGCGCGCGTATTTCTCGCGACGTGCGCGAGAGGATCTGTCGTAATGAATCGCGTAATAAAATCGCGATGGCCGACGAAAAATACACGACCACAAATTCGAACCGACTTCAATATCGGCTTTTAAACTGGCGACGTAAATTTTAATCTTAAATGGCTGCCGACTGTCCATTGTGTTTTCTTATCGATTTTTCAAATGCGAAGGGAAAATGATAAAAGCCACTTTTGTAATTAATATTAATGAAAAATTAACTTTAAAAATTTGAGTCGAGATCTCGTGAGATTTCTAATTCGAGATTTCAATTAAGCAAACCACTACCTAATTTTCTTATTTTGCATAACTCGTGAAATTACCACTTAAAATCTTTTGCTTGTTTTTTTTTTTAAGTAAAGATAAAAATTGTTTGTTGTATGGGAAATGCACGTTGATGTTATAAATTATTAAATTTGAAGTTGATAATTCTTGGAAAATTGTCGTTAAGTTGTAATTTATGAGTTTTTCTAAAACTTGATAAAGTGACATGTCGATTTAACTTAGAAATATCGATATATCACTTCAATTGCTCATTTTTTAATATTTATTATCTTGATAGTTGGTAAATGAATATAATTCGTTATGAGAAAATTATCGGTAATTTTAGGTAATTTAACGCCCGAATCTGACGGTAGATGTCGGTTTTGCTTAAATAGTTGTTGCTGCGAGGGGGCCGACATTCAAGGAAATCTTGTACATCCGTAGATTTACAATTTTTTACTAAACCCAATGAATATTTGCATTGGCAATCCAAAAAATTACGTGCAAATCCAAATAAATCCAAGCAAATTCACTCAACTTTCAACAATTCCCAGTAAATCCATGGAAATATTTGAGCCACAAAAATCCAAACAAATCCAAGCAGATTCAAGCAAATACACATATTGGATTTATGGATTGTAAATCTCGTACGCTCAAAAACCGATTGTCCGGCTCCCTCGATTATCGATAATTTTAACGTACAAATTTTAGTTCGGTTGCTTTATTCCGTAAATATTTATTTTCGAATTTTTGCTGATCATCCAAACAATTAACTTTTAACAGCCCGTAAAAAGCCTATTTTAAACTTTAACTACACTAAACAAACGATATTTATAACCTTTTGTTTATTCGAGTGGTTGAATCCAGTGAGTTATTGTAGTCGCCGACTAAGCAGAAATGAAATTTGCTCGATATTTTATACAATCCATTTGATTCTATTTATTTTATTAGCAATTGTCCATCATTGTCGAATCAAGTCGCGTTTATATTTGGAGTGCATTTGACAAGACCGTGAGATTGTAATCGGTTATCGGTTAATCATCGCAATGATGGATCTATCCATGAGTTTCCTAGACCGTTGCTTAATTTCGAGGTAGGAATTTGTTCTCTTTCCTGTCGCTGCGAAAAATAACTGTCATCTTGGTCGAGACTCAATTTGTCAAACGACAGACGAGCTGATGATGATGATTTCCACCAGGGGGCGAACGACTCCAACTGGAAATAGACCAAAATCCTTGTATTTCTACGGAAGAAATTGTTTGTCCTAAAGATTATATTCGGCTAAAGACGTGCCACTCATCCCATATTTGACACGTGCAATGCCAATCGACCATTAACTTAAAGGGTTCGAATGAACACTACATAACACATTCTTATGTTAAAAATGTCAAATTTCAAATGCAATTAACCATTTATTAATTTTAATTAGTAAGGGTTTATTACGTGTGGAATCATTTACGTAAAATTTAACTTTAAATATGGATATGATGTGATTTTTTTTTGTTGTTATAAGGTTTTTGCTACTTTAAACTTCACATGAAAGGTTGAATTGGTTTTGGAGACGAGTACAGTATTGTGAGTGCTTCGCTGGAATTTGTTGAATTCTTTGTAATGGATTTTTTTCCTTTTTATTTTTTCTTTTTGCAATGCATTGTGTGTATTTTGGAACATAGAAAAAATATTGTAACTCGTGTGATGACTCCAGATGAAAGTCACTTTTTAGTTATATTATTATGTTTTTTTAAAATTAGTTAATAAATTGATATAAAAATTCATTTTAGAATTTTGTATTGATTTTCCTATAGATCAATATACAATTTTTTTTTATCTCATGCTACATGAATCCAAGACAAGTTATCATATCATTGCAGTCAACCATTACTAATTTTGTTATTTCATGCTTTTTGACTTTGGCGATTGCGATATGGAAATTATAAATTTTATAATAAAGTGGAAAATGGACAATAATAATAAAATTGTTTAATTTCTCATCGTAATAACTGATTATTGGAAATGGAAAAACACAATTGTAATCGATTGGATTACAAGTGTTTTTTTCGACGCAGTAAAGGATTACGATGTAATAAAAGAATGTGCGGCCACTCGTTTGTCGTTCAATCGTATACTTTTGCCACACCCTCTTAAGTCGCTAGGATTAATAATAATAAAAACGAATTTTGTATTCTATTTCATGTGTTTTACTTACCTTTAATCGGGTTTCGTTTTCTATTGCAAAATTCACGATTTAAGCGGCATATGGAATTATTTGTGGTTTTTAAATTAAATATTTTGTGTTTGTTAATTAAATGTTAAATAATTTTTTTTTAATTTTTTTATAATTTTTTTTTGTTTTTTTTTTTTAAAAAAAAGGCGTTTTGAAAATGTGTATTTTTATGCGTGTTTTGCTATAGCCGTGCCGACGGTTGTCAGACATTTATGACCGACAACTGCGAGTGTAAGGAGAGACATTTCATTGGTTGAAGTAGATTTTTTTTTTTTATTTTGTGCCTTTTCTCTCTCGGGTATTTTTGCTGTGGCTATAAACGTAGCGGGAGATGACGAGTGACATTTGGCCTCGTGTATTAAAGTTGAGCTGTTCACGGATAAACTCGCGCGTTTTTATTCTCTTAATTCGGGTATAAAAAATACGATTCCGACTATATATTTTTCATTTTTTTTTTTCTTAATTCAACATATTTCTAGAGTTTAAAATGAAATTTTGTAAAATAATTTTTTTTTTTTACAGTTTTGAATTATAATTGAAGGTGAAATGTTAAATCGTGCAAATGCGGTACAAACCCACGTTTTATATTAACTCGTATTCAAGTTAATGTCAAAGTTCGTAAGTTTTGCTATATTTTAAATCAAAATATAATCTTCTAAATATTTTTTTTATTATTTTATTAGGTCAATCGGTGCACAATATTATTCACATTAGAAATTTTAAAAATGGAAATAATTTTCGAAACCAAATTTTACAATCCATTGAGTGCTGATATCATCTCTAGACAATAAGATTGTAACTTACTCAATTCACGTGCCGAGCAGATGGCAATGATTGCAGGTGCTCCACTTTTTCCTCTTCGTAACACGATGTTTTTATATTTTAACGAAAAAAAAGTCGAAAATGGCAAAAAAAGCACATAAATATCAATTTAAATAAGTATAAAAAAAATTTAATTTTTAAATTTTATCTTAAACTTGAAATTTATTGACATTTGTTTGAAGGTGTTGGCAACTTTAGACAAATGTACTAGTTGAAAACTACAGGGTATAACCACAAAAAACACAAATTGAATTCTTGTTTTCTTTATTAAATTGAAGACGAGAGATGAAAGGAAGAAGAAAACTAAAGTGAAGTCACATAAAACTTAATATCATTTACAAGAAACGAAAGTAAGTGTAAATGGATGTAAGTAACGAGTTCCTAGAAAGTTGGAAAGAAAAAAAATAGTAAATATAATTTTTCTTATTATTGATTCGACTGTAGAAAACGACAGTATAAAGAATGGTGGAATAGAAATTTTGTTACGTGACCCTTTTTATGGCGCTATGGTACACATACCGTGACTTATGGGGCGATTGGAATTTTCGGTTTAGGGTAAGACAGCGATTTAAGGATTTTATACATTATATTTTTCCCAGCCAAAGACACCGCTATTGTGTATTTACTCGGAAAATGCACGTGAATCGCTATCGAAAGTGACACGACGCTCAACTTTGTTTATCGATCAGTTGGAAATGATAAGGAAAGAGAATTTTATAGACTTGTTTTGCTCGAGAACAATCCAATTTGGTAAAAATTAAATTGACATTCGCAATGAAACAGTTTATGAAGATAAATTCGACGATGAATCATTTTTAAATTGGGTGTCTCGAACAAAGAAATAGAAAATGAAGATGAAAACGATCGAAAGACTCGGATGACGGGAAGGTTTAAGACGAATGAAAAAAGGATCTGGTTTTAGCACTGCAAAATTCTTATACTAAAACCATTAGTCAGTAAAAGTAGCTTCAATTAACTTGGAAACGAGGGATTTTCGCACATTTTCTTATTTTTTTAAAATCGATCAACCAATTCGTCGCACGTCATTTTGAGTTTATACAAATTCAGTTATTTAAACTTTAAAAAAAAAAATTTTAAAAATGTTTAAAAACTAAATTAAGACTTTGTAAACAAACACTCGACAATTTTAAGTGCTGCTTTTAACTGATTATCTCAGTCATACCTCGAGTAATGTAACACAAGAAGAAAGTTTTTATTTAAGTTTAAGAGCCTATAATTAATATAAAACTTGCATTAATGTAGCTGAAATGTAATCCGTGTTCTTCCAATTGTAAATTTTTAATTTGAAAAAGTAATTCGCCAAATTGTAGCTCGAGGCGAACTATGATAATGCACCAGAGACCTTTGAACCCATCAATTAGCCATTTCACATCAACCCTCTTTTCTCGTTTGTTTGATCCGTTTAATAGGAAATTATGGAAAGTAATCCTAGCATTGCGCGCATGATTAGTCACATCTGGCTCGCTCTTTATTTCTTCTTTTTCATCTCTACTTTAGACTTACCATCTGCGCCTTTTCCATCAACAAAGAATGAAGAATGGCAACTAGAGACGGTCCGATGGAGAAGTCCGATAGTGTGGCCGTGCTCGGATCGTAGTTGGTGGCATCTGATAAAACCGAGAGGAAAAGCAGCCACGACCACGAGCCACTACTGCATTGCCTTTATCACTCGAGAGCCTTTCTCTTCACCATTTTCCCTCGAGCCCCTTATTCGCTCGTTACTTTTATGCCGTTTGAATATACGATTGATGGACCAAAAAATTGGATAACGAGTAAAATGTTGACTTTTTTAAAATTATTTAGCGATCATTTTCGGATCGCAGTTAAATCATTTCGTGGCTTAAGATCATATAATGGACTTTTATGATTGCACTTCTGATCGATGACTAAAAATGATCAAAATTTGACCAAATTTATTAAATAATTATAAATCGCGTAATTACGCGTAAGTCGATGCCGAACGAATCGAGAATAAAAAGGGTTTGAAAATGAGTTTTGAGCTCGGTTAAATGCAGTAGCGGAGAAATAGATGTCACGTAGTAATTTGGGATGAGTTACAGTTCACGTCTGGCATTAAAGACAGGCAAATGATGGTTAATTAGATAATAAACTATGTCCGCAACTACGATTGCTGTAATAAATGCTTCGTTTCAACCCACTCATTAACTTTTGTTAACTTTTATTTATTTTCAACTAATGTTTTTGCATTTTTTTTGCTCGTTTTCGTATTATTTTTTTATTATTTTTGCGGTACTGGTCGCGACATCTGTTGCGGGGATGTTGAACAGTGTTTGGTAAAGGAAAGTTGGTTTTTCAGTCTCCAGAGGACGTTAATGGCTGAAATTGGTCGCGCACTGATTGGTGGGATTGCGGTGATTCAACTGTTTCTAAGTTCTAATTATCCATCCCCCGAGGTTTGATGAGTGTAGAGTAAAAAGGTGTTTACAATTTGACACGGATTTTCCATTATGACTGATTGGTTTTGATTTATTAAAGGAGTTGCTGGGATTCGCGACTTGTCACTTAAAGTAATTGTTTCTTATTTTTCAAATCACCCAACTGAGATTTGAAGTTTGGTGTCATTCGAATAAATGCGATTTACGGACTTATTTTCCCTCGTGGGTTTCGTGTTGGCATTGATTAATAAAGATGTGCTATGAGTTTGATGGTTTATAATATTTTTGTTTTTAATACATTTTTGTTTTTATTTTAAGTACATTTATTTTAAGGCATCGCCGATTTACCAGTTCTCTAATTTTCGGGACAAGCGCCTTGAGATGTGATTTGGATTTCTGAGATACAGGTTTTAATTAGTTATATTTTTTAATGAAAGGGTTGAAGAATTACCTGATTGACCGTTTGCTATTCGCTTTTTGTTTTCGCAGTCCAAGAAGTCGCTATTTGTGTATGTGTTACCATCGTCGCCGCAAAGTGGAGCGTAAGATCGGTTCGCTTCGCAGCCGTCGTCGTCATCCACGTTCGTATCTTCGGCTCGAATTACGACTGCAAAAACTATTTTTTTTTGTTATTAGGAATAGATTGAAAATCGATTTAAGGCTTACTTGAAATTGTAATGAGGAGAATTATGACAGACTGGCGCATTTTTACCGATGGTGTTGATAACTGCTGAAGGTTGTGATTGTGTGGCAAGAAATGAGCGGCTATGAATTTTTATAAGGTAATGATTTGTTTGTTTTGTACTTGCGTAATATGTGGTTGAAGAGTTGGTACTGGTTTGCATAGTCTACTTTTTCGTTTTGAAATAAAAAGTATTTACAGAACTGAGTCAAGGTTTTGAAAGCAATTAAATATTGACGTACTTCGCCATAAATGATTGGGAAATTTGTTGATTTAAGATTATATAAATATGCAAAATATATCTTTTTCATTGTTTTAATTTTGTAAGCACTGTTTTCCCGATCAAAAAGTAACTCGATTTTTGGGTATTCATTTAATTCAGTGTAGAAATGATTAATACAATGTCATTAGTAAGGAAATTCCAAAACACTGACAATACTTGGAAATGAAAGCGAAATCAGTGAAAAGGAAAATGAAGTTATTTAGAAAAATTGATAAATTTGTAAATCTTTTTGGCATTAATTGAAATGTAATAGGCATTTCAAATCAGATTAGCAACGCTCGCAAGGTTTTAATTTATATTCTTAATTATCTGATATAGAGCTACAGTTTAACGAGTGGCCCTATGAAATATGAAACTTTGGCGATGCGTAATAAAATATGTGGCGGGAACAACTTCCTTCTTCGAAAATTAAGTTAAAAAAATTTAAAATATTGTATTTTTTTAATTTTATGAAATTGATATTTGAAAATGGTTTCACATTAGTTATAAAGTAGAAAAAAATGAAATTTAATAATTAGTGAAATATCGATTGGAGATCTCAATTTGCGATTATTTCTATTTGGCAAAATTGCAATAGTCATTGATGCGAATGCTACTTTGTAAAAATTTTAATTAGGAATATTTAATGAAAAATCTTTATATAATTTTGATTCATTTACTCCATTTCATTCATCAGGCATCCTTATATTAATAATCGCCGATTGTTTGATTTAACTAAAAATCTGATTTTGTTACTAATTTCCATATTGGCAAATTTTATGTGTTATGATGACAATCAATTCGGATTAAAATGATCACAATCTATAATCTCACGATCGGTCTAGTTTTTACACCCATTATTCTGTTCACAAATCTGATATTTTCAATGCCGCAACATAGATTTGAAAAATACAATAACATTTCCTTGAACTAATTACCTGTCTCGATTAGTCAGAATTGGGCGATAACAAATTAGAGAGCAAGATTTGGTTTACAAAGTTTGTCTTAGTAGTTGTCAAAGATGATGTAGATATTTATTTATTTATTTATTTGTTAGAGTAATTTTTTTAAGCTATTTGTAGCGATAAGACGATCCTCGTGTGAACCAAAACATTAAAAAACAACAACCGTAGGTCAATGAGAGGTTGAAACTGAGCAATGGCATTAATTAAGTTGGAGATGGCTGCATCACTGAACAGATTAATGACCCTGAAATCCCATGAGAACTTATTTAGTAAGGTATTGGGCAAGATAGGTTGGTCAAGCCAAAGTTGGCTGTCACAGTTTAATAACTCTAGTTATATTAAGAATTTTATTTTTAGATAATTTTTTTTAACTATTTTATTTTGCATTATTTGCATTTTTTTCATAGTTTTCTTTAAATAGTATGTTAACACTATTTAAAGAAAACAATAGTCATCATCGAATGCTTACTGCACGGATGCAATCAATACGTAATATTAATTAAAGGAACAAAATCGTTTTATTTGTTATTGTCGATCAAAAAATTTTTTTTATTGTTTTGATCCAATTTTTTGGAATAAATAAATTCAGTCAAACTTTAAGATCTAATTTGTAGTTGGAAAAGAAAACTTTGGTTAGTAATTTCTGAGCTATAATCATAAAGCTGCAGGTATGCAGCAGTGTTTTCTTAAATTATCCCAATCTCTGACAGTGAATCTTGCATTTCGAATGATGTACATTTATAATCATAAAAAATTTTTATTTTTGATTTGACTATCAGTTACATAATGGGTGTTTTAAACTTTGTTCAATAAAGGATCTAAAAATAAACTTATGATGTCAAACAATTTAAAAAGAAAATCAAAATATCATTTTTTTTGGTTCTCCAGTGAACAAAGTTGAGTGTGTTCGTTACGGAGCTGGCAATTGGTCAGATATTAGAAGATTTTTGTGACGCATGCTAAAATTTAGTTAAATGTTTTCTTATACTCTAAATGTACAGCTCTGGTAGAAAATGCTCTTGCTCTAAAGACTACCCATTTCTGCTTAGGAAGCTAAAATTGAAGTTTTAAATAATAAATTTTTAAATTTTTAATAAAAAATTGGATTATAATGTTAGAATTATGGGCAGGAAGCGAGGAGATGAGGGATTTAATGTAATAACATTAAATACCTCATCTCCTCGCGCATAATTGTTTGAAGTTTGTTGTAAATAAATTTTCTCTCATTTTTTTGATACATTCATGGAATGAGAATGAGAGAAAATTTATTTACAACAAAGTTCAAACAATTATTACATCTTTCTGGTGATGTCACAATCAAGCAATAACTCAATCATTATTATTCTTGTTATAAGACTGTCTCATTAATAATCCGTAATCCATTTTTTTTCCATATTTTAATTTTTAATTTTTTGATCAATTGCATTTACTGCAGTTCGATTTAGGATGGTCAATGAAATCGATTCTGGTGAAAAAGAATTTCAATAAGTAATTTTGAGTTAAAGTCTGTAGACTGAATACCAACAATGTACATTACTCTGAAA
Source organism: Henia vesuviana (assembly GCA_034696185.1). Classification (NCBI taxonomy): domain Eukaryota; kingdom Metazoa; phylum Arthropoda; class Chilopoda; order Geophilomorpha; family Dignathodontidae; genus Henia; species Henia vesuviana. The sequence goes on along the minus strand of JAQFZU010000320.1, from coordinate 657 downwards.
AGCTGTGTCTTAACTAGTTTATTTCTATTTCAAAAGCTATCTGCTTTCATATTGCGTGAATTAAAGCGACCAAGCTACTTGAATCAAGTGAGATAAGCTAAATCTGCAGTTAGTTTAGCCTTTGAGTGGCCACACTTGATATTACTTGAGGCGCTTTCTAACAGTTTCTTTCAAATTGTCCAAAATATAAAACCTAGAAACCTTTTAGAGTTTTCCCTAATGCTTTTAAAGTTGGCCGAATTTCTTTTATTGCATTTGTCAGAAAAGTCAACATAATTTTCCCAATGACAATTATACAGATCAGTCAATCTCAGAAATATCACTGAATCAAGTAAGCTGGTTGCTAAAAATTGTTTGTTACGTAAATAGCTGTCCATTCATGCCAGAAGAATGGGAGATGGAATTGGTTGAGGATTTTTGTAAAATTTTTATTTTTTTAATTTTTTTTAATTTTTTTTTATTTTGGTTATACCTGTGGGGTCTTTGTGCTAGGTGGCATGTGGTTGCTTGGCTACATTATAAGAGAACAAAATATCATTTGCAAATGGAAAATTCATATTTAAAAATCATTTTAAATTAATGGCAGATTTAAACTATACTGATTTTGTCCATCCGATTATTCAAAATTTTTTATTTAATAAAACCACGTATCTCGTA